>CAJNDT010000646.1:200000-239345 GCA_905221615.1 Symbiodinium sp. CCMP2592 | reverse complement strand
CTACGCATCGATAAGTCTCCTGCCGTAGCCGTACATCATGTCCCCCAAAGGAAGGCGTCCATATCATGGCATCCACATCCACGGACGTGTGAAATTTCGTGATCTTCCTCGCTCGAGCGTGAAAACGACCGAGCTGAAACATAAGCACCGAGGGCGCAGCCATAAAGGCATGCGCGTGGTCTTGGGTCATCCACTCATTCACAAGCTTCTGCACCTTGATGACAGCCAGTCCCGGTGGGTAGGCAGGCAGGGGCAGTAGTATCGGCTGAGTTGTGTACCCCATATCCACTTGAAAGATCTCCTCATGGAGCTTTCTAGATACCCATTCGCCTTCAACCAGTTGAACATTACATTAATCACAAAGAAAAGCCGCAAACTCCATCACATCCTGTTGACGATGAGGGTCCGACCAGCCAACGATGAGGGCATTCCGGGTCTTTTCCCTTATCAAGAGCTTTTCAGTATTCGGAGGATGCGCACAGAGCTGCCGGAAGAAGTAAGCACACTGCCCCAGACATAAAAAACTCGTATCCCCATGTAGCTCAGCCGCCCATAGCAACGCCTGCACCAAACTGTTCATGTAGCAAGCATTGGAGTTATTTCCGAGGGTAAGCCACATTTCCGCAATTCCGTCGCCGCATTCACTTCGGAGCAGTTCCCGAAGCTTCTGGATAGCTGGGCTGTCCTTGAGGCTTTCCTTGCGATACGCGACTCCAACAAGCTGCCAGACGCTGTTGCCCTGGACTTCGAGCAGCTTGTTCCAAGCTGTGATCCCTTCGCATCTGGTGGAAATATCCATTTTGAACACTGCCTGAGACTCCATCGTTTCAGTAAGTCGGCGTGTACACTTGAAGTGGGTGACCGTCTCGCCTTCTAGGGCCGCGTAGATCTCCTCCAACCTTAGTTTCAGAGCATCTGTTGCCAGTGGCTGTCGGTCCTTGTCCTCTTCGAGACATCCCAAACGCGGATTCCAGCCTTGGTATCGCCAGTTTCCCTGCCCATCCAGCCATCCCTTTTCCGCCACAGTCTTCCTTAAAGACTCGTCCTTCATCGCTGCCTCCATCCTGGTGGCCAGCTCGCGGATCATTGCCAGGGCCATGACAGTCCTCAGAGGTTGCCATCCTGGGCTCCAATCCGGCGCCTCCTCCTGCTTTTTGCGGAATTGCATTGTGGTTTGGTGGAAGAACGGCATAAACGAATCCGCTCCCGCCTTCAGCCACAGGACCAGTGAATGATCTTGTTTGATCACTCTTAGCTCTTCGTCCTGCCTCAGCACTATGCGAGCTAGCGAAGTAAGCGTCAAGCCCCCTGCCGCGGACTGACTCGCTACTGCCTGTGGTCCTTGAGGTGCACCCCGAGCTTCTGGCCGCCTCCGCTTGTTCTTGTGGCTGTCCCGTAGTTCCCCGAAGAACTCCGTCATCTCGTCGTCGTCGAACATCCTTGCCCATAAGTACCATAATTGCACATTGCCATGCCACCGTGCACTTAGGAAGGTGCCCTCGCCAGTCCTTGCACGCAACTCCACAAAAGTGGCACGCAGGGCTGGCCGTGGCAGTACGGGCGACAAGCTTTTGTATGCGGCTACCCAGGACCTCCAGGATATCATTGTGTGAGTATTGAAAATAACGCTTGAGTGTTCGATGAGAGGCTACCCACTGCCCACAAATGCTACAGGTCTGCTGAAGCTGTGCCGTGATGGCTTTGAGCAGGATGAAAGCATTGATACCTTTCTGCACCGCCGTCTGAACATCAGGCAACGGACAGATGCTCATAGAGTCCGTAGCAGTGGATGGCTGAAGTGTATCGCATGAGGACGTAGTAGGCAGTGCTGGGGTGTTGGCGAAACCAGAACCAAAACCGGGGTCATTGTCTTCTTCAGGGGGAGCGATCAGCGCTGGGCAAGAGTTGTCGCTAATGTGTACCGCCAATGATTGCCACTTGGAGAATTTTCTGTCGTGAAACTTGCAAATGGGAAGTCCATTCTTGGAGTGTCTGGCTTTGTTGAAGATTTCTTTGTGTTCATCCACGATGTCATGCGATCTTCTAGCGTGTACTTTCAAGGCAGCCGAGGTGGTAAATGCCTCTTCGCACACCGGACAACTCCACACTGCGGACTCTGCCCCCTCCGGCTCAAGCGCACTTTGTTGTTTCAACCTGTCAGTGACATGCTGAAGCCAATATTCATCTTGCATCCACTCAGTGGCTGAGAGACCAACTTACGCTTCCCGATCATGTGTTCGCTGCAGGAGGCCAACGACCGTCTGCACACCGAACTTATCCATGATAGTTTCATGCGAATCACCGGTGATATGCGCCTGGTTGTTGGTGATGGCCCGGACATGTTTCATCATATGTTTCTGGGCCTCCTACAATTGGTCCCCGGTAAGACCACAACAGTGAAGGCCATACGTGAGAGTGCTGAGCACGCAGCTTCGCCAGATTTGCAGCTTGTAGCCCACACTGATCCTGCGGGAATGAAGCACGCCAGCCATTGCCCACCGACGCTTGTTTGCCTTGGAGACTCGGTGTCGCATGGACTGTAACTCAAAGGCCCCATATGAAATAATGAGACCTAGGTATTCCGCCTGTGGCACCAATGCCACCCATGCCGTGGGATCTCGCGGTGACAGAAGCAATCGTCGTTCCTGATCATATTTGCGGACATATTCTTTGTGGACTCGACTGCGAAGACCCCCAACGACCTTCAGAATGGCCTTAGTCTTCTCGTAGTTTACCTTCATATGAAAGGCTTTGAATATTCCCATAGCAACACGTACCTCCATCATGCTGCGCTCCAGTTCAACATACGTCTCGAACCTCCATTTCAAGTGGGTGTCGTCGGCATACAGCCCAGACCCCCGGACGGATCCAAAAAGTAGATCCACCATTTCGTTGCGTATCTGTTTGTGCATGTGTGGTTCCAGAAACTCACAGCGGATCTACATCCATGGTAAATCAGCGCTGGTAACGAAAGACCTATATTCGAAGTAGTTTGGCTCAAAACCACTGCGAAAAAAAGAAAAAGAAAAAAAAAGAAAGCTTATGAGAGATTCGAATAACAGAAAGAGAGAGAGGACCATATGAAATACATACAAACTGTTATTCGCCGGTGTGGTGAGGCTTTGGAAAGCTTGCATTGTTGGTTTGGAATGTCAGGAAGTCGTTTCGTAGCATAAAGCGATCAAGAGTCTGTGTTTGGAGCGAGGTTTTCCGAAAGCTCGTGTGGTAATTGGGATTTTGAGGAATTGAACGGAATATGAGTAGAAATCGAAGCCTTATCCTTAGTTTCCTTCCAATCCTTCTAGAACACATCACTTAAAGTAGAACGAGGCAGCAAAAGCATTGTACATGTGTGTTACTGCATGGTCGTATAAAAAAATGCTGCAATCTTGACTGTAGCTATTCAAATTCGCATCATGAGCATACATCACACAGGCCCCACAGCCAAAGGTCCCATTTCCTGGCCCAGTCCTCCGGTTTTATGGTATTATAGCTGCTGGGTTGTCGGTAGGCGGAGTAATTCCTTAAAGCCCTATTGGCCGGATTCCAATCGCTGATTAGGCCTATATAAGTTTTTAGATATTAAAACCTATAAAACTAGCAAGCCCACCCCCGAAGCCCGAACCCCGAAGTCAAATCCAGAGAGCTCCCACAGCTGGCCGCATTCGCAGCCCGAGATCTCAGCAGGATGCCCAATGGGCACGGGGTTCGAGGTTGTGCCAAGTTTCGGTGTCCAGAATGCAGATCGAGATCATATTTCCGACCACTTCCTGGGATGTGAGTAAGGCTTACTTCTAGAATCGGGTTTAGTGCGCTCGCTCTCTGTTGGCTAACTTTAGACTTATATAGTCTTCGGACCTAAAGCCCTAATCCCCCAGTCTTAGGACCTAAAGCCTTATAATCCCAGAACCCCTACATACTACCTGTAGCTGCCTTATGTCACACTGCAGCTTCTAACTCTTAGACCCCAAGTATCACCCGCAACCCGTACTGCTGTACACAGAGATCGAACACTGCCGGTGCTGCTGCGACTCTGCAATCTACCGCCAAACATCCTAGTCTAGATCAGTCGACCGTGGATTTGCCAGCAATGGCGGGCAAAGCTCAGAAGAGACCGGCGGCTGGGCAGCGAGTTCGGAGGGTGGGGTTCAAGAAGTTTCGAGAACTGGCATCAGCGATGGCACCGTTTATCAAAGAGAAACACTTCAGCACATATACCACTAGCCGGGACATGGCGAAGATCGACAAAAAGAAGCTTCAGTCTCGGCCATCCAGCTCTATATAGAATACTGGTTTCGTTTCTTTTAAACTTCGGGGTTGCTTGGGTCGGGGTTCGAGCTTTTCAACCGATCCGAATCGAGGTTACTCCAAGGAATTTTCCAAGCTACGATTTCCCTCAGCCCGACGTGGAACTTCCCTGATGCTGTGCTGAAGAAGAGCCTTTTGCATATCTTGAAAATGGAGGACCCAGCAAGCTAGCTTTTATCTAGATTCTGGTTCTTCTGAATGGAAACTTTTGGCATTCTAGCACTACAGCAACGAAACAGGACAGCACAGAACTCTGCCGCGATCCAGCCATCAGATAGAGATACATGGGCGACTACCAATGCTTTGCGATTGAGTGCTGCCTTTCGCCATTACAGCCAGTCGTCACTCCGTCGTCGCGAATGGGTCCCCGAGGCCCGCTCGTTACAAAACTTCTTTTTGTCTAGTGTGTTCGGAAATGAAATATTAATACGTGGCCGATATCCCTGGCTCGGCAGGCACACAGAAGACCTCACAGAACCCCGAGCGATGTTGCAGCAGCACAGAGGTCAACAAAGCGGCGAAGGCTTAAGGGGAAGCAGAAAGATCCCGAAAATGAGTCAGCAGATGGTGCCGAGCCAGATGATGATGAAAAGGATGAGCATCAAGATGATGAGTGTGTTGATGGTAGTGGCAGCGACGACAGCAGCAGCAGCAGCAGCAGCAGCTCGTCGTCTTCGTCGCCAACAAGCAGTAGCAGCAACAGCAGCAACATCAACAATGATGACAAGCAGAAGGCAACATGTGAAATTGCCGAGGAGCAAAAGCCAGTAGAAGCACCACCCAGAGAGCAACTCCCGCAAACAAAGCAAGACGAGCCAGCAGTGCAAAGAAGCAGCTAGCAAGATGTGCCAGACATGTCAGAGCCCTGGACTTAATCATCGTAGGCTGGCATCAATGCACTATTCTCTGTACTACTGGCATCAATGCATTATTCTCCGTACTGCTTTCTCAGAAACAAATGCACCCCAGCCCCCGCCGCACGGGATCCCAAACAAATGAACATGCCAAGGTAGCTGCTGCTACCGCCGTCGCCAACGACTGGTTCTTGAACGCCTTGGACGGAATGCTGGCTGGCGATGACCCAACTAGGACTTCGTCTTTCAGTTGCCCGTCTGCACAAGCGGTTCTGGCTGGAAAGCTCCCCAAACTGTGCAGCTGTGATCTCCCAAGCTTTAGGCCCTCATGTCGAAGAGTGAAGTTAGACCTGAGTCCGATGACGAGTGGCTTGTCGAGCTGCTGAGTAGTCATGCCGGTAGAATCCGGTAGAAGTTCCACGGCGGCAGAAGCGGCAGAAAGCTCCATGGATGTAGAAGTACCTTGCAGCAGCTGTTGACAAGTGATGGGTCTGAGTCACATGATGGATGGGATGAGCCTTCTTTGTCAAGCCTGCTGGCCAAGCATTCAGAGTTTTGTAAAGGGGGACCATGTGTTGCAACGGCAGCGAGCCGATGCGAAAATCCTGTGAGCTCTTCGGGTGCCTTTGTCATGGTGGATGGTCGTCGCGAGCAGCTGGTCAGTGCAAACTACTACAAGACACTCATTCCTGTCGCACTGCAGAACCTGTCACGACTTCAGTCGGTTATGCGAACCGTGCTTGCAGATCCTCAGATACATGTGGATTTTTTGACATGTCAGCTGGCATCCAAAATTCCGGAACACGCCTACACCCGGATCCGCCATCTCATTTCTACTTCCGTGAAGTTTAAGATCGGACAGACTGCAGACCCCTCCCATCGCTGGAGACGTGCTGCCCATTCTTACCTGCTCGAGAAGCCGAGAGTATTCCGGAGCATGAAGCTGCTTGCGATTTTCGAGCATGGGGAGGCTGCTGCAATGCTTGAGGCGGCACTCATTGCTACGTTTATTTCTCACGAAGCTTGTTTGAATGTGGCCCTGGGAGGAGAGTCTATCTCCAAGATAGATGGACCCTTTTTTGTGTACGCCGTGGTTTCTGATTAAAGCTGTCTGGCGAACCGTGTTTTACAGTATCACATGTCTATGTCGCTCGATCTGCTGGAGCACCCGCTTACACTATTGCATAAGCCAGTCGCTGGATGTGCTTGGATGCCAGCAAAGCCTGGGTCGCAGCTTTCATAAAGATCCGATCCTGAGTTTCGCTGGCTTGGGCTGCATATTGCTAGCCGGAACATCCTTTAGGGGTCCAGGGACTAGGGTTCAGGGGTGAGGGAATCAGGGATTTAGGGTTTCGCTTCGGGGATTTGGGATGATTACGATTCGGTGTTGGTGCATACATTATCCATCGTGCCTGGTGTCGGGTCTGCTTGGGTTCCACACAGGTTTGGGCCTAGTGTTGTTTCTATATAGTGATTGTGGTTTGCTTAGGATGCAGCAACAAAAGCCTCCGGGGTGTGCAATGTTTCAAACCTTTCTCTGTCTGTCTCTCTCTCTCTCTCTCTCTCTCTCTCTCTCTCTCTTTCTCTCTTTCTCCGTCTCTCGCTCTCTCTTTCTACATCTCCTTCTCACTCTCACTCACTCTCTCTCCTCTCTCTTTCTATATCTCCCTCTCTCTCTCTCTCTCTCTTTCCATACCCTCGCCGCAACCAACTGCCATGAAAAGCTATAATAAGCACAAGTGTCTCCCCAAAACACCGATCAATCCCACTCTGTACATCAGCTATATCGATAGCTCTAATTGTACTTATTTGCGAACAATCCTACCAGGCGGGAGCCAACCTATTTGAATTGAACCCCTGATCTAAATCAGATCCCACCCACCATAAAATTGGAGCCTTCGATCCAGCTCGTATAGCTATAGCCTTCGAGCCAACCCATTATTATATATGTATATTCTATAACCTCGATCCAACCCGCTTTTTACACCTGGACTTTGAAACTTCAACCCCAACCCACTAAACTCCGATTCTAGAGCCTGGACCCGACCCGCTGAAACTTGAACCTTCGATGCAACCCCTATCTAAGACTTAAAAAAGCCGTTCACTTAAACAGGAATCGGGATCAGAGCCACCTTGCACCCTGAACCTCAGCCCCTAAGTATATATAGACCTTTGATAAACCCTTGATCAGCCCATGCCCAGGCTACGCATCGCCAACTCCTGGCCCGCCGAGACGTTCTGCAGTCTTCATGGCCCAGGACAGTAGTGCTCCTGAACAAGATTGCCCCAAGTGGGCGATGCATCCTAAAGCCCTAAGCCCTAAGCTTACACCGTAAACCATAAGTGTCATAATAAACTCCAGACCCCAAACCCGAAGGACGACGAGAACGAGGAGAATGGCAAGGTGAAGGCCGAGGAGCCAACAGCGAAGAAGCCCAAAATGGGCGACCGGGAGCAGAAACCCAAGGAGACCGACAAGAAGCAGCCGAAACCCAAGGAGACCGACGACAAGACGCAGCCGAAACCCAAGGAGACCGACGACAAGACGCAGCCGAAACCCAAGGAGACCGACGACAAGAAGCAGCCGAAACCCGAGGAGACCGACGACAAGAAGCAGCCGAAACCCGAGAAGACCGACGACAAGAAGCAGCCGAAACCCGAGGAGACCGACGACAAGAAGCAGCCGAAACCCAACAAGACCGACGACAACAAGGACCCGAAGAAGAACAGCAAGGAGAAGCACAAAAAAAAGAAGACCGAGAAGACCGACGACAAGAAGCAGCCGCAGACCCACGACAAGAACCAGCCGAAAGCGACAGAGACCGAGGACAAGAAGCAGCCGAAGACCGGCGACAAGAAGCAGCCGAAAGCGACAGAGACCGAGGACGAGACGCAGGGTGATGTGACGTGGAGCAACCTGCACGAGAAGGCCGTGTGCGATGGCGAGTTCAGTTCCGAGCCCTTTGTGAAAGACGACGAGGTCTATGTGTCCTTTGAGTCTGGCCTGGAGTGGCGGGTGCCGCATTTGGTGCCCGATGACTTGAAAGGCGGGCAAAAAGCTTTGCCTATGGTCGGAAAAGCCCAGCAGCCGAAGCGGAAGCCCAAACCCAAAGCCTCTCCGAAACCAGTGCCTGATTTTGATCTAGGCTGCTGCAGGATAAAATACTGTACACAGGGCACCAAAATGCCAATCTTGAAGTTCGAGATGCGAGCTGACAGGACTGGGCCGTGTTCGCTTTTCAAGCAAAAGATGCAAGTGGTAGTGAAGGAAGGTGGCTTCACGGCGGAGCAGGGGATGAACTTCCTCAAAAGTTTCGCCTTTGCTTACGATGGGATGAACATGAACCCCGACGAGATAGATTTCAGGGTTTGCAAGCAATCGTTGCTTGACTACGGGTCCAAGAACGGAGTTGATTGGAGCAAGCATCTGAGCTGGCAGTTCATCAACAAGCTAAAGCTGCCGGGGTTTCCTGAGGCGAGCATCGGTTTGATTTAGCAGCTTTGTTTATTTTTGGTCTTGGGCAAGAACGATCTTCGTCGAGAGTGTGCTTTGTCATATTGAATGTAGTTAAGGCCCTCGGACCACGACGGCGAGAGGGGCGACGATGCTGATGGTGAGGACGATGATGACGACAACGATGGCGAAGGCGAGGAGGAGGAGCAGACAGAAAACGACCCGGCGATGGAAGGCTCCCAGCCCGCCCTCTAAACCCCAACCCTGAACCCTGAAACCCTAAACCCAAACCCGAAACCCTACACGCAACGTCGTTGTGACTACATACAAAGACTTCTTCTGTAGGAGTGCAAGCAGGATCGTAATATATATATGTGCAGATTTTACATCTATGGAATTCATACGCACAGTCGCAGTCGCTGCTACAGTTCTTTGACTACAAAACGTTGCAGATAAGTGCTTTACCAGAATCACAACCCTAAGCCCTAAACCCTAAGTCCTTAGATTTAGCATACCTCCTTCCATGAACCCCCCTCAAGCTCAGGCTTGGATCGCCTCGGCTCGGCTGCTGACGTGATGCTGGGGACGAATGGAGATGATCTAGTCTAGGAGTGTGCAGAGAAGTCTTTATATCGGATATTGTGTGCTTTGAAGCCTAGCCCTGTTCTGACTGGCCCGTCCTTATAACCCATAACATCACCCCGAGGTCCTCTGCAAGAACCGTAGCCACTGATCGTAGAAGCCTCAGATGTGCTCCGGGTGCATTCATTTCCGACAAAAGGTTTTCCACTTGCGAAGCAGCACTAGCTAATTCTTATATTGGCTTATTAAGACTCCAAAACCCGACCCGAAACCATAAGCCCTGCAGCCTCTGAAAACCGAATCACGTCGTGAGCACTCTGGGGTTTCTTCGATCGATTGCAACAGGGGCTGCTCTAGGCTTGGCAGAGCTTCGGATGATCTGATGCGAAGCTGGAGTGAGATCGACCCACGCCCTAAGGTATTAGCAGCCTGGTAACTTCAACACTAGCAATCGTAGTTCGGATCGTATATAGTCATACCTGTTAATAGGTGGAGATGTGTCGGGGTATCAGACTCGTGGGCCAGCCGAAGGTATATCGTCTAGTGGGGTTGCACCTGCTGGACCCTAAACTCAAAACTCGCTAGCCTCTAGAAGCTCTGAATTACTTATCGGTCAGGGATGAGAAACATGTCAACAGCCCCGGCCGAATCCATACGCAGGCGATCTCAACTCCTGAGACAGCATCGTTTTCCTTCATATAGTGAAACCCCAAAGACTCCACCTCTATAGCTTAAGCCCTTAGTAGCAAACCATCGGACACCATAAATTTTTAATGGCGAATCCCCGTGCACCCGTGGCCCCGTCCAGGGACTCGAGTGATGCTCTCCCAGCAGCAGCACAGGCTGTCGGTGCAAGGTTTTCGGTTGTCGCATATCTAGGCAGTCTTTGTACTTGCTGGAAGAACAAGGCCATCGTCGTTTATCTCCGATAAATTATGGAAGCTAGGGTAGCAACTGTTCTTGATCGCAAGTATTGAATAGGCCGCAATGAAAAGTCTGATCCCCTTTCCGGTAGATGCTGCTATTAAGCCTAGGAACTGAACCCGGCATTCCACTATGACTGACGTTTGGGGGGGGGTTGGACGTCTGTGTTTTATGGGCTATTCGATTGTATATAAGGGCTTGGAGGCTTACAAGTACCAAGCACCGATGGCACCAGCTGCTGGCGATGCTTTTTTGAGTTGGAGGAGCAGCAGGCTGTAGCAAGTGGTCCCGCTGGTGTGGTTAATATTGCACTAAAGCTCTAAAGCTTCCTGACAGCATGGGACACAACCCGATAGCCTAACCCTAAACCCGAAACCCTATGTGGAAACGGTACGTAGCTCCCACCGATCTGCTACATTGTTGTATAACAATGCAGATGTGTGACATTTACATGGTCGGATTAGTATCCCTTTCACCGAAGTCGCACACACTGTTGTTCCTTTCCACAAGGTCATAACACATGACAGGGGTGTTGTAAGTACAGCCGACTATTGGACTTAGATCTCTGTATCGGAAGCTCTTGAATACACAAGATTAATTTCCAAATCCTTTGAGGCTTTGGGTTCGAGGGACGAACATAAGGACAGGTACGTGTTTGTAGTCGGTGTGCACGCCTGTGCATGTATTTACATTGTGCCTCTATAATGGAAAAAGGACAAACATGTGCATGTGTGTAGAAACACAGACATATATACTAATACACTGCAGGGTAAATTGTATGAGTGCTTATACATACATACATAGTCATGTATATATATATATACAGATGTATATATTTGTATATATATACACACATGTCTATCTCTATATGTGTATATATGCACATTCTCTGCAAGTGTGGATATATATATATATGTGTGTATATATATATATGTTTTTGTATGTATATATAGAATATGCTGTATACCTATATATATATATATATATGTATAATAATAATAATATAGTGATAAGATAGCGATACAAAAATATCGTTCTAATTATATATGGAGGGGTTCCAGATTGAGAGGTTGTGGTGTTGTGGCCGGGTTGCAAGAACCACCATGCAGAAGAGGATCCACAATCGCCACAGCTGCTGAATCCTCGGATCCCGACGCAAATCATCAGTCGTCGTGCCCAAACACGGAAACCGCAGTATCCGCAGATTGGTGGTTTCACAGCCCAAAAACGACCCCGATGAAGTGTCTCCGTGAGATCGCATCCATGTACTTGAGTCATAGAGAGCCAGGGATGTGATGAGTCAAAGTGGATCCCCGATGAGGTCCCCCGATGAAGTCTCCGCTATTGGTGCAGCCTGTGTCATGGTCTATAGAGAGCCACAGATATTGATGAGTCAAACTGGATCCCCGATGAGGTCCCGATGAAGTGTCCAGGTCCTGTTTTGAAGCCTCCCGGAAGCCCGAAATTAATGTATGCTGATAATCATAGCGACATTATACTGGGATCTGGATACGCAACCCAATCTAGATCCTACTGTGCTGGCTCGTGCTAATCTAAAGACTAGAAACTTGCAATAGTCGAGGCTCCTGCTCCGGAAGTTTTTGTATATATGCACCTAATGTACTCCCATGCAATTATGGCACCGAATGGATGTGGATACGCAGCTGATTGTAGATCCCACCGTGGTCTAGGCTTTGTCAATCTAAAGACTAGAAACTTACTTCCTGTCAAGGCTTCTGCAACCAAAGCCTATTGGATCTGGATACGCAGTGCTTTCTAGATCCGATCCGTGTGGTGGTTGGGTATCTAAAGACTAGAGACTTATAGCCCCCAAGTGGATCTAGATACGCAAACGATGCTAGATCCGATCCATATGTGGGTTTTTGTGAATGTAAAGACTAGAAACTTATATATACCCAAGCTTCTTAATTCATATCTTATATAAGAATATATAGCAGTAATAGTAATGGAAGCTCTTAAAATTCTTTTGCCTAGTGGATCTAGATACGCAGCGGTTTCTGGATCCGATCCGTGTTGTGGGTTTTATGAATCTAAAATTTAGAAACTTACTATACCCCTAAGCTTACATTCCTGCGATGTCTTCTATGCTACGAGTATATACCTGTGCATGCGAAATCGTGCGATTCGTGATGGCTCGATCGAACCTATGCAGCCGCTGAGCTGCTCGGCATTTTGCCGATTATATATAGAAGTAGCTCGGAAAGTTTCAGAGATTTTGATCCTGCAGACAACATGTCTGCAGTAGATTATGCGGATACTCAGCAATGCACATCCGAGGGATTGGCCGGGGGAGAACCTGTTCCTGCGACCCCGGAAGCCTTTGAGGCCACGCAGGTCACTTCTCCCCTTCCCGCTGCGACTCCTGAGACCCCCTCCACAACCTCGAAGCCGAATGCTAAAGATGCCCCAGAAGCCCATGCTGCCGAGCCACCCGTGCCGAAGGATGATGGTGTCAAGTTGACAGCTGCAGCTCTGCAGGATGCCAGGTCCAACTGAGGTTACGGATGAAATGATCCACACTTCTGAGTTGGGCCCAGTCCACTGGGCCACGCAGAAGACAAACCTGTGGGCCCGGGGGCCGGCGAGCCAAGCGATGCAGAGAGCACTGAAGCATCGGCCGGACGTGAAAGAACTTTACCAGGTACTACTTGATTCGGAAAAAACAGCTTTTCGTGCTGCTTGGACATGCTCGAGAGATTTCGCCTTCACATCCTCGAAAAGGACGACATCTAATGTTTTCCGAAAGAGGAAGGAAAACGTTGGGGTTTTCAAAACCCAACTCCAGTTGGAGGCCATCTTGGGAGGCAGCAACCAGCCGGAAGCTGTGATGCAGGCGAAGAACTACATCAGTATGTGTCTGCGAAACGATCTGAAGGCTGGGCTTCCACAAAGGGTTGGGTTTTCTTGCAAGCCACTTAGACAACTTATAATGCCTTTGCAATAATCCTGGCCAAAAACCCAACCTCCTAAAGAACCTAAACCCTGAAACCTAGACCCCTTCAGCCCTAAATCTGCCTTTTCCCAAAACTTATATGCCCTTATACGGCTTTAATTTCAAAAACCCTTCAGCAACCCTTCAGCCCTAAACCTGCGGTGCTCCCAGAACCTAAACCTTAAAAAGCCTGGACCCCCTTCAGCCCCAAAATCCAATACAACACACTCCGCTGCAGGAGTATTGCTACATGTTCAACGACTAGCTGAAAGCCCCCACCTACCTCCGGGTGGAGTCGCTGGTGTCTACGATGTCGGAGACCACCTGGAAAAATGAAGTCACTGTGGAGGTGCAGGACGAGCCGATCGTTGGATCTTGGGCCTACAAAGCCCAATTCTGCAAAGCTGCGAGATGCTATGCGGTCGAGAAGGGCCTGTATGCCAAGGATGTAACAAGAGAAATGATCGAGGCGACCGACCTGGGGGTCCGGGGTTATGCTGAACTCTACGCTTCGACGCCGGCCGCCTTGCCGCAGCCGGGTGGAGATGGGTCCGCCAGCAAGAACTCCTCCGCCCCGAAGCCAGGAGGACCGACGCCGGCACCGGCACCGGCACCTAAAGCAAAGGGCAAAGCGGGCAAGACGGAGAAGGCTAATCTGGAGGCTATGGTCGGCCAAGGCAAGGTTGAGGGTATTGATGAAACCGGTCAGCCGGAGCCGAGTAAGAAGCCAAGGAAGGGCGGTGGCGGTGGCAATGTCACCAGCAAGAAAGAGCGGGAACTCAAAGAGTTCTTGGCCTTGGAAGCTCAGAGTGATAATTGCATGACGGCGATTGCAGCTGATATGAGTGCCAACCCGGCTGCCTGGAGCTGGGCAAAGGACTTTGTACAGCAGTATAAGTCCCTTAGGCCAGAGATCGTGAAGTTGTATGCAGACACTGAGTTTTTCAAGGAGGCCAAGGTAGCTGCTTTGTCCGCTAAAGAAACCAGCCGCCTGCGCAAGGCTTATGGCATTGATTATCATTCGAAGCTGTGCGAATGGTGCTTGCAACTCGGGCCTAAAATTACGGCCATGAGTGAATGTACTACCAAGAATCGACAGATGGCTGATGCTCAAGCTACCGCTGTGGCTGGAACCCCTTCCAAGCCTTCAAAGGCCTCGACTCGGAAACCGAAGCGACTGGCCTCGCAAGCATCGCTATCCGCATAGGAGGATCGACGTCCTCCGTTCGTGGGTTTTGTGCAGTGCTGCAGGAAGGGTCCTTGAAGTGTAGCCAGCCCTTGCATGTATCGATCTTGGTATGTACAAATAGACTGCAGTACTTATAGATCCGAATCCTAGAAAGGTTCGTTACTTAGAGATTAGAGGCCCTTCAATTTGATCATACACCCGATAAAACCCTAAAGCCCTAAACCCCCAAACCCTAAACCTTAAATCCCAGACGAACTTGAAATCCAGGTTTGGTGCAGCTAGAACTCCTGTCCCAGATCCCGGGAACCTTCCTGATTGCACTGCTTTGTCTATGGGGAATGTGCTCAGGGCACTTGGAGTGGGATTTGCTGGTAACACACAAGGCCCACAGAGAGCCTGATGCGGAACCATTCCGCAGTTGAAATCGCCTGCAAACACCATGGGGTTTCTCTGAGGCAGAGCAAGTAGACAACGTTGCAGTTTGACAAGCAGTTGCTGACGCCTATCATATACTCCTTCAGCAGTGCTGCTGGAGTATTGATACCAATTAATGATGTCCAGGTGGACCTGCCCGATCGGAAGCCTGACGTGTAGGATGTGTCCTGGGTGCACAATGTTGAACTGAATATCACTGGCCTTGACGTGTTTCGTTGCTATCATCACCAACAGTCCTGCCGAACGGTCTTCTTTTTGTGTACCATGGCGGTGTATGTAGTGATAATCACGTATGCTCCAATTGGCATCAAAAGACCATTTGGTCTGCTGTACCAGTATGAGATCGTACTGATGGAGGCGCACCGCGCATAGGTCTGCAGTTCCTGGTAGACCTGTGTCGTAAGACCACCTGAGTTCCAGGTCAGAACCTTCCATGCGTCCGGTCCCGGCTGATCCCAGACAGGGGTCTTAGGCACGTACTGAGGCGGTACATGACGAGGCTGGAACCACGTATGGGGACGCCATCGTCCGCGAAAGTGTGCTCCGCCTTCTCTGCAGGACCGCGCATACGCCCTAGCATATGATCGTTTACCACTTCTCGAGAGTATAATCTCAGCTTCGGGCGGCAAAGCCCTCCGAGAGCTGACTGGCTTCGCCGACAGGGAAGACCCGTCGACTCCAGACATCGCGCCAGCAGAGATGTCAACCCTCGCGTCTGTGTGCACCGAATCGCAGCGAACTATGTTATCCGCGGAAAGCAGAAAAAGCAAAATGGCAATGCAACGTCGCCTGTGCACACCATCGGACTTGGGACCGATGCAGCTGAAGCCGGAGATTTCAGGGCAGAAGCGAGCACCTGATGAGCAAACTTTGGCAAGTCGCTCCAACGCAAGGTCATGAGAAAAGCGATGAGAACCAGTGTCTGTTGTGGATACCGTCGTCCCCGAGGAGACCGCCGGAGAGGAGCATAGACTGGGACCTAAATGTAAATGCCGGTGACATACGCAGCAGTTTAGGCATTCTGAGACAGGACGCCGCACACGTAAGGGTTAAGCTTAGCACCGATCAAGTCCAGAGTGGGCATGTAGAGTACCTGGCCAGCCATGTGCTGAGCGATAAGCATGCCAAGGTGGAGCAAATCAAGCAGGTGAAAGTGAATAGGAGGACACCCTGCACATTCGCATACTCAAAGCAATGGTCATTTTCGCTCGGCGGCCACTACAGGCATGGGAAGTTTCCGCCGTGTCTCGGCAGAGAAACGATCAGAGCCCTAGCACTCCTGGCTTGGGAACCAGCCTGTGCATCCCTAGGCCGTGCTATCACTACGTCGTCGCCTGAGCGCGGTGGAGACACATGTTGCAGAGAGAGCATCCCACCCTGGTCCCCTAATGCACATGCAGAGTCCCATGCTGTCGTGCCTTGAGTCAAATGAGGTGCCCACTTGCGGTTGGCCTTAGGTCGTGGTTTGGCCTCTGCAGCACCAGGGCGAGATCCAGAGACCCCCGTGCTAGGGTGGGCCGTCGAAGAGGAAGCTGAGCCAGTAGAGCCAGTGCCCATGCCGTCGGTGCCGTGGGTGTCATAGTCGTGGATCGTCTCCCCGACCCCCGCCGTAGGCCCGTAGGCGCCTCGTCGGTCGCCGCCAACGTCATAGTCGAGGCTGTTGTCAACGCTGATGCCAAGGCAGTCGGAGGTCACGGGGTGGGCAGAAGTATGGGAGAGGAATTGGGCATCGGAAGCATCGGAAGCTGCTGCACCTGCCAGGAATTCAGGAGGCGTGCTTGGAGCCGCCCTTGGTCCTGGCACCGGACCAAGCATCACCAGGACCTCATCGCCCCGTGTTAAGACAGAGGCCAGCCGGCCAGCCTGTACGCCTCCGCTGGTATCATACAGGTCCTGCCTTCGATGTCCATAGTACTAGTCAGGGCGGACGTCAGTGCAGTCTCCTCAGCAGCCGCGGCAACATGCGCGTGGCGCCCGTTGCGGTCCTCACCCGTAGGCTCGTCCTCATTATCACCACTCGGCCCACCAGAGTCACTGAAGTGAAGTGTGTTCGGGTGCCTGGCCGTCTCATCTCCCAAGAAGGAGATATCTATGCGAAGGCTGTCCCCAATCATCCTCCAGTCTCCTTGAAAAAGGGTCAAGGCCCGCTGAACCTCAAAGCCTTGCTGCATCATCACCCCGGCTACTGCCGATGAGACTTGCTGGCTGATAGGACGCCAGCTCTGCACAGCGACCGGTGGAGGAGGGCCGGCCGGTAGCCGGGTCCCTCCTGGCGTGCACGGGGCCGGTGGGGCAATGGCCCCATCATCAAACTCTGCAGACTCGATCATATAATCGTCGGTGTCAGACGAAGCCGCCGTAGCCACCGATGTCGTTCCCCGCGGCCCCGGCCCGGAGTCCTCTCTTGCCTCGTGCATGCCCGGGTCGCGACAACTACACCTGCCAGGCGCGCCGTAGCTGCTCTGCCCTTGAGGCCGCGATAGCCAAATGAGGAACGTCTCAAAACAAGACTGACATGACAGGCCGACAGAGCAGAATTGAAGCAGGGTCTCGGTAAGCAGCCGTGGGCACGCGATCGGAAGATGTGTCCATGTGCTTCTCATCCATGCCCTGTGCAGTAGCCGTTTACCACAGCACTTCCGTCTGAGGCGTCGGCGGCGCCTCTGAGCCCGAGCCGCAAAGCGCAAGCGCCATCTACGACAGGTTTTGCCTATGCAGCACCGGGCCACCTTGCCGCTAGTCCATGGCCTGCAGATCAAACCGGCCCTGGGGTTTCGGAAAATGGTGTGGCCAGAAGTGAAAAACCCAGGCTGGATAATGCAGACGGCACCAGCAGAAGAGGTCATATTCAAGGGGCGGGTACGGTGAAGCCCTTGCCACCTGTAGCATACGCCCCGGGTATTGATTGGAAGTCCCAGTCCTGAAAGAACTCATGGTTGCCAAGGTAACCTCCGTAGTCTGCTGCCACTCGCAGCATACTTTGACCCAAAACCATTTGAAAATGGATCCTTGCAGCCGGCCGTGCGAAGAGCTCCCTCGCGTAAGTGCATGATTCGCCGACTGTGATTTTGTTATGGTTCGGAATCCAGTCACAACAGGCAGGGCGATGGTCCGTAGGTCCCAGCTCAATGCCCAACCATTCACACATAGCAGGCTAAGATAGCACAGCCACTTCATAAAGCACCAGCCCGAAGCGTCAGTCCAAAGCTCACTCAATACGCAATCGCCTTCTCAAAGTTCGAACCACAGTCGCTACGCCAGACCAGAGCCGGAAATTGCTCAAATAAATCGTGAACACGGCTAGTTTGGCCGTTCGCAGTGGTCTGCGATCGCTAACTGTCCTAGGCCTTCGCCCTCACAGCCGAGACGCTTGTCGCGGTCGTGGTAGTAGTAGTAGTAGTAGTAGTAGTAGTAGTAGTAGTAGTAGTAGTAGTAGTAGTAGTAGTAGTAGTAGTAGTAGTAGTAGTAGTCGTAGTCGTAGTAGTAGTAGTAGCAGTAGCGAAGCAGCAGTACAAATAAAGATCGCGGTTCGGTTCAGTTTGCAGATTTAGGTTCGTGCGTTGGTTCATGGTTCGCGCGGTTCATTGCGGTTCGGTTCATCGCGATTCGGTTCGGTTCGATTCGATTCCACGGACTTCCTGAAATTCATAGCAAAAATTTAAAATCTAGAATCTAGGTATGATTAGATGCTTCGGATTCCAACGGTAGGACAAGAATATAGAACCATGAAAAAATTGTTGAGACCTCTCAAAATTAAAAACTTTCAAATTCAAAAATTCTAGAGATTTAATAGAATCGGGAAAAATTTTTGTCAAAATTTATTTTTGAATTAATTTTCTTAACACATGATTTCCGAAGTAATTTTCATCCGAATATTTTATTTGTCTATATTTTTTCATACGGCACAAAAATTAAGTTATCTCAAATTCCTCATATAATTAATAATATCAGTTATATTTAACTTTGATTTGGTATTTTCAGTTTTGCTTCTTCTTTGTTTGTAATTTCATTAATTTCTTTATATTTCATTTATTATTTATTCAATATTTTCTTATACTATTTTGAATCTAAATAGCATACTTTTTATTATTTGGATAAAATCTAATTTTTTTAATGAGATTATCTTTCGGTTGCCGAAAGATTAAGATTCTATCGGCTTCCTCTCCTTCGAAATAAGCCTTAGTAATAGTAATATCGGCGCTATCCATCAATATTTTTCTAAAAGACGCGACATTAAAAACTAGGTTCTACGTTTCTATATCAGCAGTCGGAGAGTCCGATCTAATATCACGCTTTCGAGGCCGCCTCTAGTAACCAGTTGGCTTTTATTCTTGACCTTTATATCCGGCTGGGATCCTCTCAAGGCATCATTCTTGTCAGTATCAACCTACTTGAGAAGTACTTCCTCGTGACCTTCTGCTATTAGCTCACGATACCATTTTTCGTCGAAATCTATAGCCGCATTGAACCACTTCCGCTTTTCCCACTCGAAAAGTCTTTTCGAGATCCACCGATTCCTTTCTGCAACTCACGTGAACACTTTTGGTAAGTGAACAGTATCCCTTGCTCAGCTTTGTTTTTGTTACTTTAAGCGCGCCGTCTCTTCAGCCACGTCATAGCTTCCGGTACTTCCATCCAGATAGCTCTGAAGTCGTCATAGCCCTTTCTGCCGTACCTAGGCATATCACCAAATTGTGAGAGCAGCGACTGCTCTGCTGGGCTGAGAGACTCGTCCTGAGATTCAGGTACGGATATAGCTGCAGCATTATCAAGGAGATCTGTTGGGTAAAGCAGAACTCCAGCATCCTCGGACTCTGATTCTTCCATAGTAGGCTTTTCCTCAACGGGCTCTGCCCGTGACTCTTCACGGTAACAAACCAAATCACCTGCGGCATATTTGCCCGGTGATGATCCAGAATTCATCATAATGGCGGCTCTCGCTCGCCTTGATGTGACCTGATGGATACAGGCTTTTCTTGCAGTGTGCCTATACTCTACATTTCGTCCCAACTCGTCTTCGTCAATATAGAATACACCAAAACCGTTAAGCCATGAGCGTGCGCGCTACACTTTTACTCAGAGGGCTTGAGAGGTAGTCGACGGTATATGATACACAACATGATGACTGTACACGACCATACAAACTCCTGCGCAAGCTGCGATGCAAAACTACACCCCCCTCACCTAAAGGCACGGTCACTGCATTCAAAAATACAGAATACCTTCGCCTGCAGGTGGAAGAGCGCTTCGGCTCGGAGTTCGACGATCGGCGTGGAGTTGCCTCCCGCGTCATCAGATTGTTTCAGTAAAAGTACATGTGACTACCAAGTGCCTCGAGGAAGGGTGCGAAAACTGCATGCAAGCTTTTCTTCAAATGCAAGACGCTGGTTTCAGCGTGGAGCAAGGGCAATAGGAGTTCTCCGCGCAGCCACTTGAAAAATATCACAGGCCGGGTGAACATCCCTCTTGCTCGAAAGAATCGGACTATTGGGTCGGCATATTAGTACCAACGCCATCCACGATTGCGCCACTCACGCCAGTCCTGGTTGTCCCAGTTCTGACCGCGCCATGATCCCCAGGATGACGACGACCAACTCTGCCACCAGGATTGATCATCCCAGTCCCAGTCGCGGGTTGTGCCGGTTGGCGGCCTCGGCGTTAGCCGGGCTTTTGCCTTTTTCCTTTGCTTCCGATGCACGGGCATAAGTTGAGCCCTTGCCACCACCTGGCGGATGCTGCTGGGCGTACTTCGGCTGGGCAGCGCGGCTCTGTTCGGCCTTCTTGATGGTCTCCTCAACAGTCTCCACCATGTAGTTAAGGTCCTTGGCCAAAATGGTCTGTAGGTCAGTACCCACTGCGCCAGGGTCATTGTTGAGAAGGTCCACCTTGCCATGACCAAAAGTCTGTAGGCGAACTCCTTCCTTCTGCTTGGCGATGTTGAAGGCAAAATCCTGAAAGGAAAGAATGGCTCCGTACCACGTGAACGCTACTGGCGTATCCTCCGGCGTGGACGTTAGTCCCGCTGCGCACAACTTTCCACCAATGCCATCGTCTCCGGTAAAGAAAACGATACGGCACTCGGGGACCGCGTCCGTGCGGGTCTCGTGCGTAGTCGACGCAGTCCTGGAGGATCCAATAGCCAGCATTCGTTGTGATCGAGAGCGGCCAGGGTTCGGCAAGTAGGCGTAGCAGAGGCAGTCGAGGACACGAATCGTTCTGCGTGTGTATCCCTCTTTTGCCATAGAGATCGCGTATTCATTGTCCTGATTGAACCTCGCTACGCAGTCAGTAAAGCCCTTCTTCACGGCTCGCTGCTTTGCGACCTTGGCCTTCCGAATAACCTCGCCTTCTAGGGAGTTCATGCCACGACCGGCGACATCTTTCGATGCGCTTTGAAGGTCCGGCTTTGCTCCCACTCGCTCTGCAGCATCGCCCATCTCCTGAAGCAGAGCCTCACGCCCACGTGCCAACAGCGTCCTTCTGCCCTGTGCCTTCAGTTGGCCTGGTCGGACTGGCCCTCCACACTGGGAGCAGATCCTTTGACCTTGAAGACACTCAGCTTTGCAGTGGTAGCACTTAATCTTATCCAAGAACGCGGCGTTTGGCTTGGCCTCACTTCCAGCATAAAGCATTGGTTCTGGCCTTCCCACCGGCTCCTGGACTGCTTCAACAGGTACACCCTCAGCGTTCAGTGTAACCTTTGTCGCAATTCCATCACCAATGTACATGGTTCGAATCGGCAGGCCCGGCTGGGCAATGATGGTTCCTGGTTCAACAAGCGGCCTCTCCTCTACGGAGGGCATTTGCTCATCACCAGGGACTTCCGCATCATCAGCTTCTGCAGGGGCATCTGTGATTGCCAATGAACCTTCAAGTACCTCAGCAACATCAGGAATAGGCGAAGGGTGTCAGATTCTTCATCAATAGGCGGTGCGAAATTGTCCTGAATCGTCTCCTCGGCCTCGGGCTCATCAATAACCATAGTGACGTCGGCCTCAGCGTTAGCTGGGCTTTCACCTTGTTCCGCCTCATCAGGGGGGACAGTGCCTCCCGTGCGAGACCAAAGGGTGACGTCTCGTTGCGTGTCATTGATGAACAAAATGGTCGAACCAGGTACCGCCTCAGAAGCAGGCCATCGGACTCGGTAAGAAACAAGTCGCAGCCAGCTTCGAGGACTTCCCGGGCGTCGAAGACGATTTCAATCGGAGCACTTGCACGAAGTCCTGAGCGTACCTTCTGCTCTTCGAGCGGCAGCGGCGCAAAGTAACAATGCGCTTTTTCAGAACCTCCAAAGCCAGGCAACAAACGATCTTCCAGAATTGCGAACGCCGCATCATGGGTCGTTCGATGGTAAAGTCTGGGAGGCGCCTTGTCCATCGGGATCAACGGCCTGCCCTCTCGGGCGGCATCAACCATCTCTGAGGAGCGCTGCAGAGTAAGATAAGCCTTTGCAAAAGAGGCATTGTCAATCTGCAGGTTGCTGGAGTGGCCCTGCGTGCAACCGACGTACACCGGAAAGGCTGGTTGGCCAATCGCATCGGCAGCAGTATCCATTGGCCCGCGAAACATAAGGCGCTGTTTGTTGTCGATGGCGATCATGTCGAGGAGAATTCCTAAGCCAATGTCGCTTCCAGGTCTGCACCTGTTCGCCACTTCAAGCACTTCCATGGCTAGGACCCACGGTCCGTCCCATGAAAACATCCTGAACTGCTCGCCTTTGTTCTCGAAGTTGCCCCTGATCAACCCCGTGACAAACGTGACCATCTTGTGGGGGCACTGGGGATAATGCAAACCAGGAGTCATATCCTTCTGGAACACTTCGATGTATTGGGCGGCCTCCTCTCTCGAGGGGCTTTCACTCCAATAATCGAACAACTTGAAGCCGAGCATTTGGGCGAAGTCGTAGGTGTCATTCATGAACCTCATTCCGCGCGATCCCTGCACTGCGATCGTGGTCAGCCGCTTCTTGTCAGCCTCAGCCTTCGCGAGGCGGGCTTTCTTTGCAGCATGCTCAGTGCCGGATTCGCCAGACAGGATACCACCACCATAAATGGATGCATCCATCGGCATCGGTCGAATGTCACCTGAGGACGAAGCTGCTGAACTCGCCGAGGTAACGGCCTCCACCTTAGGTGGGGCTTTGTTCCAATCCGGCGAATTGATCTCAGCCTCCGTTGCGAAAACACCAGGTGCAACGCTGACGACATTCTGGATCTTCATCTCCTTGAGGAAGTCGGGAACCACAGGCGCAGGCAGTTCGGCGTGACTTTCGTCACGCTTCTCCTCCCAATACGCATCATCCCAAGGGTCTTCCTCAGTCGGTTCTGCTTTAACCTGCTTGCTCCGGGACATTTTTGCCAATGTAATCTGAAGGACTTGATTGTCCACAGCATATCGGCCTCGAGAATCGAAGTAATTCTCGGCGAGCAACGTCTTGAAAGCATCCTCTCCCATCTTGGCGATGGCCTTGGCAGCATACCTTTCAGCAATTTTTTGAATTTGCATAATATGCGCCAGCCCGGATACCATGCGACGACGAGACTCGGAGTCCTCGCGGAAGCGGACATTGTCGTTGTAGAGTGCCAGATCTCCAAGAAATGGGTGGATGTCACACGCGGCGAGTCCTCTACGGACCGCTTCTGCAGATCACGATGGAACCCACATGTGGAGAACGGCGCTGCAGGTCTGCGAGCGCTTCAAGATTCTGGCATACCCTTCGACAGATCTTCTGCCAGTCCCCGCGGGCTTCGATGGGAGACTGGTTGTCCCACCAGGTTGGAACGCCAGGACTGCAGAAGATGCCATATCTGCCCACGATCTCATTGGCCATCCAAACAATCTGCACGTCCACCAAGAGCTCTGGGTCTCCGCTATAACGTACTGCTGTCTGGTCGCAGAGGATCTGGGCCCTTTCCCGCAGTTCAGAAAGTGTCTTGCCCCACAGGGGCTCGTAGATGATTTCCCTGTACTGCAGATATACCCCCGAGCTCGCTGCCTTCAAATCCGAGGAAAGGTCTGTTCTCGTTCTTCGGCCAGCGACGAAAACGGTCGTGGAGTCGGAGAGGAGGATGAGCACCCGCTTTCGGCCTCGATTTTCATCGGGCTTTAGCTGCGACATGCCAGTCTGCGTCAGTGCTGCCACTCGGTTGAGGCCCGGATATCTATCCGTTTCAAAGCAGTTGTGAGCAGCCACTTGCACCGGCATGTACTGGAAAAGTGCTCGCAACTCTCCTTCGTCAATCGACTCTTGGAAGCCTATCGACTCGTGAGAAATGACGGCCGCCCACAGCTGCCGGCCCCAAAACTCGGCAAGCTGTTCTTCGTAGGTCGCCATCGCTCTTCTACTCTCAGATGCTACCACGGGACTAGGACCCGGCCTCAGCGTTAGCTGGGCTTTAGTTGTACAGTAAAGCGATGACAAAGCTGCGCATGCCAATCCTTCATGTACCTTAGGTCCGTCATTATCCTTAGTGGTATGCACTTGCCAATCAGCATGCAATGCCGAAACCTTGGTGTTCGATGTCCTTAGTCGTCCCCAGTCTTGGGTAGCTTCGAGCAGTAGCCGCTTCAATTGAAAAGACGATGCAAATGTAAGCGAACCGCTCTTGTGCTTCTCAAGACCGAAATCGTGTACCAACTTCACAACAGCAGGCATACACCACATCTGGTTGTTTGTTGACGCTTCCAGCAGGAGGTGGGGCCGTCGTTTGGTTAATCGGCACAACGAGGTTAACGATTTCAGACATTTGTTCCATTCGTGGTCCGGCAGCGATGCAAAGTAGAGAATCGGTTTAATGCTTCCCCCCTCGTCGCAGAGGGCACGAAGATTGTTAGCGATTTTTGACATTGCTTTCGGATTCATTGTTTCAAGGTTGTTCGGAACAGAGATAATACGGCAGGAATCATTTCCCAACAAGGTGGTTTCGCCAGCGTTCCCAAAATTAAGTAAAACCCTGCAAAAGTCAGTCGGCCTCGGCGCGAGCCGGGCATCCGCAGGAGCGGCCGCCGCTGACCCGAGCCTAAAGCCGTGTGTGTTGAGGGTTTCAAGATCAGTTGCGGAAAGCTTGGGGAATCCACGAGAGGTATAAGCGGTGATAGAAAACCGTTTTCCGGTATAAGGCAACACGCAGTGTTTCTTAGATGGATCAAAGACAATGGGTTTGCCATGGGTGTCATGCACATCCCCTTTGATGGATCGTCCTTGAGCGTCTTTCTGGAACTGCGCCTTAGTGTCCGGTACAGTCTGATCTTCAACCCACAATTGACCTCCTTTGTGGTCACCAAAGCTAACCATCAAGTTCCTAGAACCCTTTAAGTTCTGGGAATCAGCGTGAACTTTTGCCATGTTGTCCTTGCTAATCACCACTGAGCTCCATGTGAAACCTGAGTCAGGAGAATGAGCTCTCACAAACTCATTCAAGTACCTGGCAACTGCGGGATACTTTGTAGTGCTTTTGGTAACACCTTGCATTCCGCCGTGTGTCCATGTTCCATACACTTGATAATAGCCTTGTTTCTTTGATGCAATGCGAGGTCGCTTGGATTTCCTAGCTGTATGACTTGATGCAATCTCCTCACACAACCTTTCCAATGCATCACAGCCATACTCCTTCAGGCGGGAAAGTTCTGAAGCAACCATTTCAACCTCCTGAACGGCAGCAGCTGCTCTGGCGCGTTTGCTTTGAACTTCCTGTGGTGCTGGGGAGCGGCCTGGCTTTTCAGCCGGCTTCGCATTCTGCAAGTCAGGCACATGGTTGATGAGCCTAAGTGCATGTTCCCACTTACCACGTTCCGCAAACGGCTTTGTGAAGATGTCTGCGACCTGCTCCTTGGTATCAACGTTGATCATAAAAAACTGTTGCTTCATCCATGCGAACGAAAGTCGTTGCGTCCTATCAGTGTGGCGAAGCTTTTCACTGTCACCCTTCGCAATGATGGTGATAGTAGCTTGGTTATCTTCCAAGAACTGAACCTGAAACTTTTCAGAAAGATGGACATCCAAGCCATTTATATCCGCGACAGAGCGGCCTTCATGGCTGAGTTCGCCATACCTGATTTCATCAAGCTCCGGATCAATCCTTGCAACGATTGTTTCCGTGACTTTAGGTGATTCCGCCGGCGGCCTGGTCTTTCGACCGACTGGCTGCATTAGCGGTAACCTCTCCCCAAAAGTAACACCACAAGCTCAAACTAGGCAGGCCTTGTGCTCTGATGCCGTGATTCGCTGAAACCACTTCACTTTCGGTACTAGACGTCGTGATGCTGGTTTGTTTCTTTGAGAAAGCATTCAACGGGAAGTAAGTGTTGGGCCCAACCAAGAAAAACACATCCTGATGTGGACTTGGAATCAAATTCTCCTGCCCAATCGGCGTCACAGAAGAGCCACAACTTACAGTCCGAGATCTTATCGCCAATAAAACCCTGCATCGTGATGTCCAAACTCGAATTGATGTAGCAGATCAGACGATGTAAACCGACATCACAGTCTCTCGACCACTTCGTAACCCTTGACGCAAGTGATTGAGTACACCGAAGTAAGTCCCACCTTGCCATGCGAGCAGCGAACAATACCTTCATGAGGACCCGACTGGCAATCGGTTGCAACCTTCCCTGGGGTTCGTTGCCTTCCACAGGTTTGGCTACTCTGTTCTCATGAAATGGCGTTGCGGCAAACTTATGGGAATCACGAAAAACTTTAGCTAATTCACAGTATTTGTCGACACAGGAGATCAGGAAGTCCTTCATGTCATACGTGACAACGTTGACAGGCTTGGTCATAGCGGGCACGGGTTCTTTGATGATCGTATCAGTGCTCTTGAATCTAGACTGCTTAGCTTCACGCTTAACGTCAGATTTGCTTCTCATCGGCCTGCCCTTTCGGGCGGCAGCAGCGAGCTTGAAGTCGTCTGCCGTCGTTGGCCCGATAGAAAAGATTGTTTTGCCCGCCCACCACTCGTTTCGCCTAGCAGGACCCCTCTGTTTGGAATCATCCTGTATCTGATCTCCGTTCTCAAACTCTGTGATACGTTCCGTTCCCAGAGTGGGAAACTGCCTTATGTCATCTTCACTAGGTACATACAAACGCTTCCTGGGGTACCTGTGATGTCTGATTGCAAGCGCAGCATCCGGATCAACCTCCCAATAATCTTCTGTTCTATTCGGCCTGGAGTTTCCTCCGGCTGCTGGTGCTGCAATCTTCTTGTCGAAGACGTAGGCAAAGGGGTGTGCGCTACGGTCAAGCATAACACCGTTCTGCTCACGATGATTGCAACCAAAGTATCTTCCAAATGGTTCCGAAGGATCCATATCCAAAACCTTTCCGATCCCCTCCCACCCCTTAGCAAGATTGTCCTTTGGTCCTGCCATCTTGAAGTCGTCGACGTAGACAACGAGGAGAAGATCTAATTCTGGATGGTAAAAGATACTTTGCCATATATCTGGAAGAACCGGGACCCACCCTATGCTCTTCAACTG
The DNA here is from genome assembly GCA_905221615.1 of Symbiodinium sp. CCMP2592. Taxonomy (NCBI): domain Eukaryota; class Dinophyceae; order Suessiales; family Symbiodiniaceae; genus Symbiodinium; species Symbiodinium sp. CCMP2592. The sequence continues at coordinate 212,172 of CAJNDT010000646.1, read as the reverse complement.
AGCAGTACAATGTCTTTCCCAGATGCCGCCGCTATCAGGATGTCCATACAAAGCAAGTCTGAGGGGGCAAACTGGGTCGCGAAAGTTGCGCCACTGAGGCGGTCGGCGATTCTTGGGAAGCCTAACCCAAGTTGCAATCCCTTTAAACAAAGCTTGAGTATATGCTTGTCGAGCATCGGCTTGCTGTTTTGCATAACCTGGTTGGCTTCCGAACACGTCGATGATTTTACCCGCTTCCATACTTGCAGGGCTCGCATTTTCATCTCGAACCTGGTTTCCCTGGAACACAGAGCGTCCCTTGTAGTACTTAAGCGGATTACCATCCTGCAACTCGGAACCCTTAAGGCTACAAATCTCGAACACGTTCCCAAAGTGAGCCTTTTCGCCTTTTGCCTTTGTTTCAGACAAGACGTCATCTTATTTGCTGCCACGTAAATCGCTTGCAAATATAAGCTCGTATATTTCGAAATATGTTATCAGGAATATGATAACAAAAAGGTTCACTCATAAAATTCAAGATGATATATCTCGAAAGGAGGAAATATGAGAGATCGCACTTCGCACTCAGCCTCTTTTGCTCTCAATGGGGATGGTCCATCACTGCCGGCAGGAACGACGGCTTGGGGTAGGCCCACACACCTCAACCATCCCAACCAACATGAAGCGAAAAACTCAACTTCAAGGGTGGGACAGGGCGGGACAAGAAAATTCAAGCTGGCGAGCCACAGCTGCGCAGGCTGAGTTTTCTTCAACTACCCAAACGAGCTCAAATGATTTAAAATCAAGCGAGCTAATTTGCCACAGCAAATTTTTATAAGTCAACAAATATTGTCACATCCCCTTCTGTGTGGTCCTTTGGGGAGTGTCGACTTATTTGCTGCCACGTAAATCGCTTGCAAATATAAGCTCGTATATTTCGAAATATGTTATCAGGAATATGATAACAAAAAGGTTCACTCATAAAATTCAAGATGATATATCTCGAAAGGAGGAAATATGAGAGATCGCACTTCGCCCTCAGCCTCTTTTGCTCTCAAATGGGGATGGTCCATCACTGCCGGCGGGAACCCCATCAACACGCAGTGGAAGACACCTCCCATGAGAGTGACGAAGTGAGAATGCCCTCAAGGCCGCTGGTATCCAACCTGCTTGGTGCATCAGCGGGGTTACTATGCGTAGGTACTCTTGAGTACCAAGCCCTTAGCTGCAAGTCCAGCTCAAGATTTCGGATCGCCTCGATGATAGAGGCACCCTCATCTGTCGAGGAACAAGATCGTACTAGTGAGTACTTGGCTGCATCATTGTCCACGAAGCTGACTACTTGGGCTCCCCCGAGGAGGTGCTGCCATTTCCTGTAGGAGAGCAACACTGGGTACAGCTCCAAAGCATAAATTGGATTGGACGATTCTTTCAGGAGTCGCCTCATGACGTCCTTTGGGGCCTTTTCGATGAAGGCCGATACAGCCCTTCCACTCTGGTCGTAAAGAATGGCACCAGCTGCACCAAACTCACGCTCAGGCTCGCAAGATCCGTCTGTGAACAGGTACCAAGTGGCCAAGGATCGAGCCGAAATTTGCAAAGGAATCGCCGACTCAAGCCTTCTCCTCAAGGTAACAATCGCTGCAGTCACAACTGGGGGCAACCTCGTGGCAGTCGCCCCCGAGCGCGCAAAGTGATCGATAGTCCGCAAAGCCTGAGCTGGGCCCCTGCCGTACGCGTGTCCTTCGAAGAAGTTCATGCGACCCCTGCACTCCAGCGTTTCGGACAGTGCGGATTTGAGCTCGGCCACCCGCTTCTCGGTATGCCCAATCTCAATTTTCCCTTGCTTAAATCCCCTAAGGTCAACCGAAAGCCCCAACATGCCAAACTGCTCACAGAAGGCCGGCGCTTTCTTACCTTCTTTGGCGAAGTCAAGTCCTAGCAGAGAAAATAAAGACTCTATGGCATAAGCGGTGTTCTTTTTCAACGACTCCTTGCTGACGACAGAGGAGTCGTCAAAGAAAGCCGTCCACAGTGCCCGGAGGCCCAAAACCCCAATCTGCCACATGCAGGCGCTAATCCTAAGAAAGGCGGACACCGAGCCTATACCCCCAAAAGGGAGGGAACTAAACCCGAAGAGGACAGGGTTAGGGTTTCCAGGCTCGGCCACCATGAATCTCAGCAAGTCAAAGTCCCGTTGGCAGATTGGGAATTGTTTGTACGCACTCTTGAGGTCGTACGTACGACCGCATAAGGAAAAGTCCGGGTCCGTAACCAATGAAGTGGCGTACGCAAGCATCGCAGCCATCTTATCGATCGAATGAAGCACGAACTTTTCCCTGAGCCCCACCGTCGCATTAAGACCGCAACAAGATAGATCATCTATCACCCGAATTTTGCTTCCTTGAAGGATGCCAAATCTTCGAGCAACCACTTTCCCATCCATCTGTTGCTCCGAACACTTCCAGATCCATCCATTTGCTTCCTCCGAAAGCGTCTCCTCCCAAGTGGCTTTTTCCAGATCATCATCCTGTCTGACCTGGGTCTTCTGCAGAGTGGCTGCATTGAAGCCGCTTGACAAAATCTTCAACAACTCCACTGAGAGTTTCGGTCTCTTTGCCGACGGTGGGAACGAACCACTGCTCGGCATCCACCCGCTGAGACTAAAGCCCTTGACCATGTCGCTCCCCAGATTGGTGTCGGGAAGGTTGTAGTGCTGTACCATTTCTTGCCACAGCAAAAGCCTTTTTCCCTCCAAAATTTTCTTTATGTGGGGGGGGAGGCCCTTGTGCAGCGCAGCTTCCTGCTTCTCCAAAGCCTTGGCTCTGGATCGCCACTTCGCAATGAAAGCTAGGCGAGCCTTCGCAAGTTTGACCTCGTCCCCCACGATGTTTTCTTTCACCACCTCCTTCAAGATAGGCTCCAAGGAAGATTCGAAATCGGCAGGGTGTCCACAAGCCACAGCCCTTTTGACAAAGGCTTCAGGCGAGGCAGGTATGCCAAAAGTGAAGACCTCAATCAAGCTGTCTGGGCGAAGAGACGTTGGGTCAAGCTGAAGTTTCACTCCCTCGGTGGGAGTTCGTCTCTCGGCCTGGTGCTCCCCCCACATAAGAAGACGCCGAGAAAGCAACACTGCATGCTGTGGCGCGGCTGGTGGTGAAGTCGACCACGACTTGCAGGCGATGGCTGTACTCCGGAAGCAGTTGCGGCAAGCTAGCTCCTGCGGGCTGAAGTCCTAGAGCCAGTCGCTGCAGCTTCGGCGCTGAGGACTCAACGGCATCGGGCAGGGAGAGCCTCTCTCGAACACCTGTGTTGCGGCACACTTGCTTCAACATGCCTGCCACGCGCTCGCAGAAAATCCGCGGGTAGGCTGACGATGAACTGGCAGCAATGAATTGGCGACGCTCCGATGCCACGGGGATCCAAGGTTCATGCTTGCACAACTTTGCTCCGGGACACTGCGCAGCAAGCGAGTCAAAGGCATGATCTGAAGTCCAAAGTTGAAGCAGTTTAGGCCTGGCACCTCCATGTTGGCACATATGGAACTGCACGGTTGATCCAGCATGCATTGCAGCCAACGATTTGAAGTAATCCGTTTGCCAGAACAAGGAACTGGCGGCATTTTCAAGAACACACCAAAACCACGCTCCAGGGCAGCTTGAAACAAGGTTGACACTGATTGGTAAAGCTGATTTGCCACTTCACACCGCTGTTTGTCTCTTCCGACAAGGCCATCCAAGCCGTGAAGCCGCTTGGTGCTCCGAAGAGGCTGAGGCACTGGCAGATTCAAGCGCTGGAGCCGGGGAACCGGCTTTTCCCGGGCCGCGCTTACAGTATTCTCGGGAACGGCTGCCCAAATCATGGCGATGCGATGTGATTCCGTGACGATAAAATGCTGAAGGCTGTGCACAGAATCTGCATTCGCAAGATCCAACTGATGGACCCTCAGACGTGGTTTGGCATCCGGCTGCTTATGCGAAATCGGCATGACCTGAAACCCCAGCCTGTGGCAGGCCCAACTGCTCATGAGGCCTGCAGATCCGCAAAAGAGCTGGATCACCAACATGTCATCCACACACAGAGAGGATGGCACCCGGTTAAAGACATGTTCAGCCGTTTGGACCGGCCTCTGCAATTGAAAGCCTAGCTCATGTAGCTGACAAACCTTCGCAGCCGGCAGCTTATGCAAAAACCTAGGAGTGAACGCGACCAAAACGCAACGCCGTCCTACCCAAGGCAGGGTACAATGCCTGGCCGCGGCGGCCGGAAGCCACTGAGGCCCGCCGGATACATCCAAAATGAAACCCTTCGTTTGCGCGTCCTGAGGACAAACGTGAGGGCCTGAGTCGGCTTCATACCAAACCCCTCCCCCTTGGAAAACAGACAAAGGGATTATCAGGTTCCAAGAATTCGGCTCGTTATTGGTGTCTTGGTGCAAGTCGGATTGAGTCTGATCAAGGAAAGCGAAGGCAGCAAATGGATAGCCACCCGCGAAGCGCCTAATGAAGCTGCACACAACTTGCACCGAGATCGGATAGTTCGTCGTGGTATTGTGAAGACCCACAACACCCCCATGCACAAAACTACCTGCAGAAAAGGATTTCCCCCGAACCTCAGAGCCCCTGGGAGCATCATCCTTTTCCAGCAAGTCAAAAAGGGTCAAAATTTGCTCTGCAGTTGCTTGTTGATCCTTAAGCGAAGATGCAAAATCCTCAGCATGCACACAATCACAAAGCTTCGGCTTCTTCGTCAAAGATCCAAAATTGGCAGAGGCTTGTGCAACGTGGCTGGCACCTGAAGGCCTGACACCATCAGCAGCTTGAGATCCTTCAGGCGCCTCCTCTTGTCAGGCCTTCTGCTGGCCCCCTTTTGCACGGCAATTGCTAAAGCTATGCCCCGGCTTGTGACAGAACATACACACGTGGAATCCCTTCTGGCACTTGGGGAGACCTTCTACAACTTTAGTCTCACTCGTGCAGCCATCCAGATTAAACGCCCAGCAACATGGACCTTTCCCGAACTTTTTGCAGCCCTTGAGGCTGTCCGGGATCACCTTCTTGGCCTTCTTACGGATGCGAGGCTTCTTCGGGGGAGCTGGCACTCCCGGCGGCGCTTCGGGGGGCGCCTCCGCATCTGGCCCAACCGTAACTTTGCTTGCAACCCCACCTGGCGACGGCAGCAACCACATCTGAATCATCGAATCCAACATGAGGGACTTCAAGGCTACATTCAGAGGTTTAGTCCCATCAGCCCTGACCTTGAAGGGAGGTGGACACTCTCTAGCCATGATTGTGAAGAGCTCCTTATCGGCACGCACCACCTGGGTTGCGGTGACAGGATGGAAACCTGGCGGCACCGGCGCACTCATCGCGCTCAACAGACGGTGGAGGTAGTCCTGGTGGGTCGCCCAATCTATCAGGCCACACTGATCAAAAGCGATTCCCCTCCTCTGGAAAGCAAAATGCATCAACAGAGGAGTCGTAAGATCCGCCTTCGTCTCCGATTTCGGCGCAGCCACTTTCAATGCCTCCTTCTCGATTTGAACCGCAGACGTTTTATGCTCAATGCCTTGGGCGACTTCAGTGTCGCGCTTTCCGCACATAGACGGCGGCACCCACACTAAGAGTCCGGATTCAAGAATGTGATTGTCTTTCTGTTTTCACAATGATTTGCTTTATCGATAAACAAAGTGCGATTTTATTCAATCGATATTTGAGAATCGCAAGCTATACAAATATGCGAATTCAATCAATCGATATTTGAGAATCGCAACTATACATATGTGTAAAAATTCTTCACAAGAGTGCTCGAACTCGGACTCGGTCTTTTTTCCAGTCGGGGGTCTCACACGGTAGGGCGAGTCAGAAACATAAGATGTGGTCAGTGCCACTGTTTCGGGTTTCGGTTGAGGCACGAGCAAATATGCGGTAGGATTCGCAATCGCTCAGTTGTGCATGATACCGATTCTGCCCCAACACGCATAACCCCCCCCCCACCAATATATAGGGCGAAAGCCCTCAAGGGCGGGAGGGCGGGTGAAAATTTTAGCAAAGCTCTGCTGCACAGTGCATGCTCAAGCTGCGTAGCTCAAGCTGCGTAGCTCATGATTCGATGTCATGTTGCACATGTGCGACGAGCCATGCTGTGTGAAGCGGCGCGGGTGATCACGCATGAGTTACTTTAATCAACATTGAAAAGTAGTCCACATACTTAAAAAGCGCGTCCGACTACTTTTCAAAATGAATCCAAAAACATGCCTGAAAAGAGTGAGTCAAAAGCTCACATCATGAAAGCATGCCGGAAGCAAAACGATAAATAATTAATCATTGCGCTGCTGAACCGGCAGCTATGAAAACAGAAAAGACAACTTAGTCGCTCCGCGAAATCGCCGTCTTTCTGTTTTCACAATGATTTGATTTATCGATAAACAAAGTGCGAATTTATTCAATCGATATTTGAGAATCGCAAGCTATACAAATATGCGAATTCAATCAATCGATATTTGAGAATCGCAACTATACATATGTGTAAAAATTCTTCACAAGAGTGCTCGAACTCGGACTCGGTCTTTTTTCCAGTCGGGGGTCTCACACGGTAGGGCGAGTCAGAAACATAAGATGTGGTCAGTGCCACTGTTTCGGGTTTCGGTTGAGGCACGAGCAAATATGCGGTAGGATTCGCAATCGCTCAGTTGTGCATGATACCGATTCTGCCCCAACACGCATAACCCCCTTTAAAAGTGACCGGTCTTACTTGAGCAGCTTCCAAGGTATCTGTACAGTTGATTTGCACAACTCTCCAAGTTCTTCTGCCTTCTCCTGCAGATCAACGATCGTGCCACCAATGATTTTCGCCGTCTCGGCAATCTCACCACGACTCGGCCCATCTGCCACATTGCTAGCAGATGGAACCCTCTCTAGCCACGTCAAGCTTTGATCTAAGTTTTCCATCTCGAAGAAGCGTGCTCCCAAAAGCAGAAGCGTACGTGACTTGCTCGCCCCTTTGATCAAGACTTCTCTCGCTCCCTCGTTGTCGATGAAGTAAATGGTTCGCCTGCCATGGATGAAATTTCTGAAAGCTTCTCTTGCGAGGACCACGGCGAAAGCTTCAGCCTGAGCAATCACCTGTTCGGGGCTGTCAAGCTTCCAGAATTCCACCAGAGTCTTCGGTATGCGACCTCCGGCCACTAGCTTAGAAGAAGTGAAGGGATCCAGGACCACCACGCCGAAGGTGGCGACACCTTTTTCGTAAGCTGCATCAGTGAAGATCAACACCGGTTGTTCCGGCCCTCGGCAGGCGAAGACTCTTGGTTTGCACTCGTCAATCAAGCGGATCCCGAACTCGCAAAGTGTCTGGAAGTCACTCGCGCTGCGATCTTCAGGATTCCTGATGAAGCTTCCAAGTGCACGCTGCAGCATCTTAAATGCTCTTCCCGAGGCAAAGCCCAAAGCGAAGTTCACTTGCCCTTGCAGTGACTGAATCTGTCGCAGATCCCATTCACCATTCAACGCCATGCGGATGAAAGTATCTTTCATCTTCTCCAGCCTTGATGCCTTGTTTTGGAGCACCACGACGCCATTGGAGATGTCACCTGCATTGAGACGTATTCCAAGTAGATCGAAGCTCTCATTGAAAGGCGAGGTTTTGGCCGGGTCGTTGGAATACCTCCACCCGATCTTCCGCAGCAGGTGTTCGAATGATTCAGAGACAAGCTTCGCAGAAGATTGGATTTCAAGAAGCGGGAAGTCGTCGTAGAAGCATCCTGAGATCATGCCAATCAAGTTCCAGCTCAGATGCAAGATCGATCTTGACAGCCTGTTGAAAGCAAACACAGACGATGATGCACCGAAGGGTAAACTCTGGGCCACGAAGTAGCACGGCTTGCCGCTGTTAGGGTCCGTGACCATGACGACCCCCAGTCGTAGCGACTCCGTTGAAAGTGGAACTTGACGATACGCCTTTTCCAAATCCAGCGTTCGCCCCTGCCAGACGGGCTTCTTAGCTTTCCAAGAAGAGCCCAGAGGACCGCCGATTGAAAAAAATCAAGCGGGATTGAAAATTCTCAGCATTTTGATTGTGTCGATCAAATTCAATGGAAAACGATCTTTTTCAATAGAAATTTAAATCCTCAAAATCAATAGAACTGCGACATAAAAATCAATAGAAACCTCCACATCAAAATCAATAGAAAATCTCCATAAAATCAATAGAAATTTTCCATAAAATCAATAGAAATTTTCCATAAAATCAATAGAAATTTTCCATAAAATCAATAGAAATGTTATCTCAAATCAAACGAGAAACACTTCTGACATCAATAGATTTCAGCGCTATCTCTGCCTCCACCACTATATATAATACCTCTACCTCGACCTCAACCTGTACCTTTATCCGTATCTCTGCCTGTATATCTCTACCTTTACATCTTTACTTCTTTATCTCTCTATCGCTGTATATCTCTCTATCGCTCTACCGCTCTATCGCTCGATCTACCGCTCTACCGCTCGGTCGCTCTATCTCTCTATCTCTTATATCTCCCTGTCTCTCTATCTCTCCATCTCTACCTGTATTTTTATTTCTATATATCTATCTCTTTCTTTTTTCTCTTTCTCTATCTCTCACTTTCTCTTCCCCACCCTTTCCCAGAAGGCTTCCAGCCTAACACTTCTTTTTCACAGCAGCGGCAGGGAATCTTGGGTGAAGCTTCTTTTGAGCTCTCCTTCGAAACTTGGCCTTGTAAAGGCCTCGGAGCCTAACTTTCAAAAACGGTTCCTGGCTACTTGGACTTGGACGTGGAATTGGACTCAGGCATTCCAGCCTAACACTTCTTTTCCACAGCTGCGGCAGGGAATCTTGGGTGAAGATTCTCTTGAGCTCTTCCTCAAAACTTGGCCCTGGAGGCTTGGAGCTTACCTTTCAAAAAAAAGCTCCGGGCTACTTGGGCTTGGACTTGGTATTGGACACTGGCAGCCCGCATGGCTGCAAGCCGTCCCTGACTCTCGGGTTTTGCTTGATGATCATTTTTTGAATCGGGGACAAAAAATCCCAAACGAGAAGGTGACCCGGCGGAGCTTCCGCTTCAGCTTCCTGTGAGGGGTCGTGGTAAAAGTCAGGCTCCTCTGGCCACTCCTTCATGGCCTGCTCAAAGTCACTCTGAGTGATCGGAGGGTCATACATGCCCAAGACCATCGTTTCCTGGCTCAGGCTCACGTTGTCCGGGCTCTGGTTTGGCCCCTTGGCCATGGTCTCGGCAGCTTGGCAAGCTTCCCAAACGGCTTCCAGACCTCCATCCGAGTTGTCTTCTTCCTGCAGATCTGTTTCGGCGTAAGGGTTTAAAAGCTGGTTATGAGGGTATAGGGGTTCACATCTATCTATCTATATATATATATATACAAAATCTATATATCGCACTGAAAGAATCCCGCCTCGAGAGCAAAGCAGGTGGCGGCTGCAGGCCTCTTGGCTGTCGTCTCTGCCGGAGTCTCCAAGGTGGCGTCTGGCCTCTTGACTGTCGTCTCTGCCGAAGTCTCCAAGGTGGCGGCTGGCCTCTTGACTGTCGCCTTTGCAGAAGTCTCCAAGGTGGCGGCTGGCCTCTTGGCTGTCGTCTCTGCAGGAGTCTCCAAGGTGGCGGTTTGGCTCTTGGGAGCTTGGCCACTGGAGGTCGTGGAAGTCGCAGGTCTTTTCTTGACGACCTTGACCTTGACGACGGCCTCCTTGTCTGCGAGCTTGGCAGCTGGCTTCTTCGAGACCGGGGCCTGTCGAGGCACAGCCAAAACTTCAAAAAACAGACTTAAGCTCGACAAGCTCACAGGCAAGTATCTGGCCTGCCGTGCGGCCGGCTTCTTCTGGCTTCCTACTTTTGCCATCTGAAGAGCCTATAAACTGCAGCTATAGACGGCGACACATTTTTGCAAGCGTCCGGATTATACCACTTGGGAATGTACGTATAGGGCCGTCCGGCCCTTAGCAGATGGCGCAAGCGACTTGTTTTCCATGGGCCGTTTGCAGTCGGCCTGGACCTGGACCGTTTGAGCAGCTTATGGCTCATGGGCCGCTTGCAGTTGGCGTGGACCTGGACCGCTTGCAGCTTGGCTGCTTGGGTCAGCTTGGCTCATCCAGCACTAGCAAGCCCTTTAAAAGCAGATGCCAAAACGTCCTGTACTTGAACAGGATGGTTTCCGGCACCTTGTGAGCTGCAGTGCCTGAAAGGCAAGCATTGGCGATGTGAGACATCAAGCCCATAAAGGATTCGGAACCATACGTCCAAAAAAACCTGGGGGCCAAGTGCTGCGAAACTTCTGGCAAGTGTGCCGTCATGTGAAACTTGGAAACTTGGCTATATCGACACTGCTGGGCATCAAAAGCCAGCTTGGCAAGATGGCCGTAGTGCTTGGTCAAGCACTGGACTTGGTCGGCGAATTTTCGCCTGACGTCCTGGGGCCACTTGAAGTCTTGCCTGTCCAGCAAGTCGTAGATGTCCCGCAGCGACTCAAGGACACGAAGTCGGTGCAGGCTTCGGCGATCATCTTGGGAGCCTGAAATTGCTGTAGAACTTTAAACAAGAATAAGGTCGTGTTCACATTTATAGATATAATGCAGCTTAGACACTGTACCTCCTGGCGAGCTCCACAGCAACAGGCATGAAATGCCTGATTCGCCTGCCCTTCTGGTGCTTGAGGCAAGGGTACTCATTGGCACTGCTGGCAATGTCAGACTTCCATTTCAGGTTCGGCAACCTGGTGCCTGAAGGAATGCCTAGCTCCTGGTAGATTTCCTGGATTTCGGCATTCAGGCAACTCATGTTGGTGTCCCTGGAACCTGGCTTGGAGTCTTCGATGATCTCCCAAAGCAGATTCCCCACCACATGGCAGGACACACCGAGGTCCAGGACGTGGAGGACGTCAAGCTTCAAAGCCTGAGCATTGACGCCTTGGACCTGGAAAAGCGGGTGCTCCAGCCTGGCTTCCAGCTGCCTTGGCCTGAGTGTTGTCCTTCTCCAGCCTGCTTCCTGGCGAAAGTCGTTCCAGCAGTTCTCGCCCTCTTGGGTGCAAGCGCACCAAAGGCAAGGGTTGGCTTGGTTCGGCCTGGGGAACTTGAATTCCTGGTAGAAGAACTCCATGTCCCCTGTGATGCAGTAGATCACTCCTGGCCTGAACCGCCTGGAGGTCGTTGGGCACCTTCCTGAGGCCATGGCTTGGAGGGACTCGCAGAGCTTGGTCCAAAGATCTTCCATGAGCTTGGGCGTGATGCACGACTTGGGAATGCAGGCCAGCAACAATTGGCTGCTTGCCTGGACTGCGAAAGCAAAAATTAGAGACACCAAGACCTAAATGGTGATTTTGCGGTCGTACTGCCGAAAGAATACTAGACAAGCCAAGCGTCAATCGAACGTCGTGACGTTATCGCTCTCATGGAGATCACAAGCAGACTGTCCACCTTGGAGTGGGGAGCTGCGTCGCCGTGCAAAGCGAAAGGGACCAAGGCTTGGGTGTCCTGGAAAACTTGGTCAAAGTAGTCCTGGCTTTGCGACACCCTGGAGTTAGCGCCTTTTTGGCTGTCCCAAAACTTGGCAATGTCCTGGATACCCAGGATGTCATCGTCCATGCCATCCAGGCTTAGCATCCAGTTGTGCGGAAGCATGACTGGAAGCTTGCAGTCTACCTGGATTTTTTGGCCTGTGGCGCTTTTCCCCCATGCCTTGGTCTGCACGACCGTTGGGTCTGGAGCAGCCATGTCCTTGAAGACCCTGGAAAGCAGCTGGTGGTGCGTGTGGTTCGGGTTAACACCATGCGAACCCAAGCTGGCAAGTCCCACAAGGTCGGCCTGGGAGCAGCCTGACTTGACAGCTGCCTGGGACAGCTCCTGGACGACCTTGGCGCTCAGGTCTCCCAAACACCACAGCCTTAAAAGGGCCACCGCAAGTGGAGATTCTGGCTTTATCTCGCGACAGGAGGAAGAGGAAGCTTGGTCCTCCGTCTTCCTTTTCCTCCCTGACATGGCTTCGCCTGGACATCTAAACCTAAACCTGGCTTGGTCCTCGAAGCTTCAAAGCGGGGAATTTGCAACTTGAACACGAGAACAAAGGCAGTTTGCAGCAGTCCCTGGCAGCAAAACGCTTCTTTTTGGCGCTTGAAACTCCAGCTTTAGGTTTCAGTAGGCTCTCTCCCTTGAACTGCCTTTGCTCTTGGAGCCT
>CAJNDT010000646.1:0-195000 GCA_905221615.1 Symbiodinium sp. CCMP2592 | reverse complement strand
GCAGATCAAATAATCAGCTAGGGCTTTCCAGCCCTTGGACGTAAGAATGGGTTCTAACGAATGCAATGAAAGCGATTCCAATAGAAACAAGACTCAGCTTCGGCACTTGGCGAAGCAGTCCCAGCCGAATGCGTGGATGAAGTTCTCATCGGCGTCGCCCACGTAGTCGCCACCTGAAAAGGGATGAACAAAAAATGTGGGCTTTAATTTGTAGTTTGAGCTTAGGGTCTGGGGTGTTGGGTTTGCTCGCCTGTGGCATTGACCCAGTGCGGAAGCCAGGGGGGAATTCTTCCAAGGGCTTCTCCTGGCTCACGGCCCCACGTTGTTTGCTGTTGCTGCTGTTGCTGGTAGCCGTGGGAGGAGGAGCCTTGGCCTTGGGTGCGGTAGTAGTTGCCCGTGTTGTAGTTGCTCCATGGGCCCTGGTTGCCGCCCTGGTTGCCGCCTTGGTGGTGGGGGTGGGGGGGTGAGGGTGTGAGGGTGGGGGGGCCCAGCCGAGCCTTGGTTCGGGGAGTTGGTCCACCCCTGCTGGTTCTGGCCATCCGCTTGGCCATCCCCTTGGCCATCCTCTTGGCCATCCCCTTGGCCATCCCCTTGGCCATCCCCTTGGCCGGTGTTGTCAGTACCGTCTGCTGGGCCTGGGGGCTGCTCCGTGGTCTGCTCCGGGTTGTGTTGGTGGCTGCTGGTGGGCTTTTGGTGGCTGCCAAACTGGGGAAGCTCCTGGGGCGGGTCGACTTGGTCCTGGCCAAGACCCAAAAGATCATGGCTCTGGGGACCTTGGGACCGGTCGGACTTGGGAAGACCGGCTTGAGACCTGAGGTTGTCCATAGCTTGCAGCATGTCTTCAGTGCGTGGACGAAGCTTGAGGATCTTCTCGGTCTCCATCTCCAGCCTGGTCGTGAAGTCCTGGTCCTTGGACTTGAAGACTTCCAACTTCAACCTGGACAACTGGTCCCTCACGTCCCGGTCGTACCTGGAGATGTGTGCTTCCTGGAGCTTGGAGAGCTCTCTGTCGAGGTCTTGGCGCTTGACGACCAGCGTTCTGCTTAGGTCGTCACTCCTCGTCTTCGACCTCTTGGCCCTCCTCTCCTCCACCTCCTTTATCATTTTTTCCTCCCATTCGGCATCAGAGTTCGCCTTGACTTCTTCCATTGACTCTTGGAATTCTTGGAATTCCGTCTCTGTGGCCTGCCTTTCGTTTTCCTGCTCGTCCTGGAGCTGGGCCTTGGAAATCGTATATTCCTAGAATTCAGAATAGAAGGAAACAGTATAATAGGTTTTTTACAATAAAATCTTTGCTTAAAGAGTAGATGATAATTATGTTTTAAAGATCCGACCTCGCGGTTGCGCCTGTAGATCTCGTGGGCCACCTCGAGCCTGGTCTCCTGGAGCTTGGCAAGTTCGGCTTCCAAGAACTCGAGGGCAGCGGGATCCTCCGTCTCAGCTTGACCTCCTGCAAGCTGCCGAGATTTCAAAGAAAGCTTACGGGTTTTCAAAAATCGTTTTACATGTGGCTTATACATGACTTTGGATAATTCAAGCCTGGAAGGTCGCCTTCTGCTGTGGTGGCTGGGACTGAGGTCGCCGGGGTAGCGGGCGGAGCGGGCCTGAGATCATGACTCAAACTTAAGGGCTAATTTTGGGTGTTTCCACTGCTACTTGGGGGTGCTTCCAGCTAAAAGGGCTTCCAGCCCCTGACAGCTTCAATAGGGCTTCCAGCCCCTGACAGCTTCAATAGGGCTTCCAGCTCTTGACGGCTTCAATAGGGCTTCCAGCCCTTGACGGCTTCAATAGGGCTTCCAGCCCTTGACGGCTTCAATAGGGCTTCCAGCCCTTGACGGCTTCAATAGGGCTTCCAGCCCTTGACGGCTTGAAGACAGCTAAAGGTTTTGAAGATTAAAAGGTCAAGTAAATTCAGTCAAGCTGCTCCTGGGCAGGTGCTTTCGCCGGCGGCTGCTTGGGAGGTGGCGACGTCTTGCCCTGGAGCTGGAGGCCCTTAGGAGGTGCAGGCAGTGGCTGTGGCTGCCTCCAGGGCCGCTGACCCTGCTCATCCTGCCCATTGGAGGTCCAATTAATGTGGAGCTCCTGGGATTGCTGGCTCCTGGATGAGCGGGGATCCTGGGGCTCCTGGCTGCTCCTGCTCATGCTCATTTCATCCAACTGTACCTCCAGCCAGTCGTCGATCGACTCGATTGTTTCTGATTGCTCAAATACCCGGTTAATGAACAACCTGATCGACTGGTCCTGGGGCATATGGGTATTGAACTTGAGGCTAAGGTGTTGCACCACATCGTTTTGCCAGTGGCCGAAGGTCTCGCCCTGGCCGCAGGGGTTTTCATTAAGTATATAGTTTTAGGGGATGGGGGCTTAGATAGGCACCGCAACAAGGGACACAAACATATAAAAACAAATATATATGTACATATTTTTTATGTATATTTTTTGATATATATATATATATATATATATGTGTATGTATGTATGTATGTATGTATAAACTTTTGCTTGTTACTCCAAGGCCGGCCTCGTCCTTGTACTGGCTGTAAAGCGCCCTCCAGTTCTCTCGCCAGGCGCTTGAGTCTGAGTGCTTTCAAATATAGACATCAGCGGTTTCGTTAAATCCTTAAAAAAAAACGCAAAACTTTGTTACGTGCGTGCAGGTGTCCGGCGCCGCCTGGCTGACTGTTTCGCTGGGGGCCCTTTCCCATCGCGGGCATGGCTCCTCCTGGGCGCCCTCGAGGCTGCTGGCCGGCCATGGCTTGGACCGGCTTGACTTGGCAGCTCCTTGGCTGCCTGACTAAGTAACTCCTAAAGCTGCTTCTTGAGCTTGGGAGTTGCAGCGGCCGAAGATCGATCTCGCTTGGGAGCATTTGCCGCGGAAAAGGGCTGTCCAGCCCTTGAAACTTTACTTGCAGGCTCATGCAGCTGGAGGGTCGATGTGTTTTTCACTCATGCATACTGGCTTATGCAGTCGAGGCCACCGGTCTTCCAGCCCTGGCTTGGAACACTAAAAGACTTGAAACTAGGACTCCAAAAACTTAGCCTTCTCCTTGAAGGCCTCTGCCAAAGAGCCGCCCTCGGCGAGCTTCTTCTTCATCTTGGCAACCTGAAGCTTGGTCTTATCCCGACCATGCTTCCTGCACACGCTCTGGAAAAGCTGCCTAGAACCGTCGACTCTCAATGCGACACTGTCGTGGTAGTGCATGATCTGCAGCTTGCCCCTTTCAGCCTCCGTCAACTCGGGCTTGTCCTTGTCCTTGGGGGCCTGATGATGGAGAAAACATTCAGGGCTTCACTTAAATACATCTTCCTAGATAGAAATATATGCTTACGAACAACAAAAATATTTTTCTAATGTTAAGATTAGAGGCCGGCTTCTTCTTCGGCTTGTCACTGTCCTTTTTCACAGGCTTAGCGGCTGCAGCTGGCTTCTTCAAAACCTCGCCCTCCCAAGACTTCCTGATTCGAGCCTTGCTGCCTGGCACGGGACTGCCTTCGGCTCCCTGGCTCAAACTCGTCTTGGCGGTCTTGGGAGTGTCTGGAAGCTCCAGATCCCTGGTCCGAATCTTTCGAAGCGGACTGCTCGCAGGGGCTAACGACCGTAGCTTTGGCGGCTTGGTCGCAGGGCTTGGCGTCCCTGTGCGCGGCCGCTTGGTGTTGTGGGTCTCCGCCTGCTGGAGCTTGGCTGGTGAGGCCGACACTTCTGGAAGAAGCAGCGCCCTGAGTTCCTCGAGATCCTTGATCTCGAACTGGGTCGCCTTGCTGCACGCCTCCTTGAACCTGGTGTCGTTGCACAAGCGGCGAGCATGAGCCATGACGGTCAGCAGCATCTCGGCCGTGTCCCCAGCCCAAGCAGTTTGCTTGCTCAGCGGGGCCTGGTGGATGAGGTCCGGGTAGTCTTTGCTGACCTTGGCCAAGCACTCCTTCAAGTCCTTGTACTTGAAAGCCAAGCCGCTCTCCACCTCCTGGAGTTTCTTGAGCAAAACCGTCGCCTTTGAAAGCCCTTTGGCCTGGACAGCACTCGTCTTGGCTAGGTTGCCGTAGGGGTCGAAGTTGAAGGCGGCCTGGACACCTAGGAGCTTGACGTGTTTCTTGAACACGTCCAGCAAGTGCTCCTGGTCCACCTCCGGCTTGGCGAAGTTGCGTTCGCCGCCGCTGCCAGCAGCTGCGGGGCTGCCCATGGCTCTAAGAACCTGAGGACTTGCCTGGCGGCCTGCAGCACTTAAACCCGACAGACCTGCCTGGAGCTTGAAGCCCAGGACCTGGCTAGGCCTGCCTGAAGCATGCAGCGTACTATGAAAAAAACTTCAGCTCAGGTCCTCTTCTCGCCAAGACAATTTTGCATGTCAAGCAGGGCTTGATCGATCTCGGCTTGAATTATACCCTGGCAGTAGCCTGCCCTGGATTAGCACTTGAATTAAGCCGCTTCTAACAAACGACCCCTTGAATCTTGGAACCTGGGACGGCGCGGAAGCGGCAGAATCTCTGCCGCCTCCACACTTTCCTATGTTCTCAAAACTTGAGGCTTGTCCTGGAGCTCACCTCCCAGCCGCCTGGCACTGGTCAGATCCTCGGACCTGGCGCACGGGCGGCTCAATTTAAAAAAAATGTAGCGTCCACGTGCTCCCTGATCCTCGCCCGCAACTCCTGGTCGCTCCAGGACTGGTGTACCTTAAGCCCCACCCGCACTGCTTCCGAAAGTAGTTGAGGCTTCGTCATTCCGCTCAAGGCGCCTGGGTTTGCTTGGAGAGCGATCAATGAAGCATCGTTGAGCAACAAGCGGATGTACCCGTGCTCCTTCATCTTCATGTGCTTCGTCGCCTCCGGCCAGCGCTCGGGGTCGATGTCCATATCATTCTCGATCTTGTACATGAGGTACTCCAAAAAGTCAGGAAGCCCACTACCTTGTCGACATCCCTTAGCTCTATATAAGTAAAAAATTAAATACAAAGTCTATATACGGCATATGTATAAGTATATATATATATGTATGTATATGTGTTCATGCCAAGAATCTCCAGCTGGTCTCGGTAACCTCTCCGCCACATCACGACCAAGGACCTCGCGACTTTGCCTGGAACCTTGGCGTGAAGCAGCTTGGCATAGGCCTGGACGACAATTTCATCATCGCCCTGCATCTTGACCTAGCCCAAAGTTCCTGGCAGCTTGGCTTGAAGACGGCTGCCATGCACGAGATTTGAAGCATGATTCCCCCCCTTCTTCCTTCTTAGGGCCGTCCGGCCCCTGGAAGCTTTGGTTGCAAGACGGCTGCCATGCACGAACCTGCCAAAAATGATTCCCCCGCCTTCTCCCTTCGTGGGGCCGTCCGGCCCACATCCCATCTCTTCTGTCTGTCTCCTCCGTCTCTCCGTCTCTCCGTCTCTCTGTCTCTCTGTCTCTCTGTCTCTCTGTCTCTCTCTCTCTCTCTCTCTCTCTCTCTCTCTCTCTCTCTCTCTCTCTCTCTCTCTCTCTTCTCTCTCTTCTCTCTCTTCTCTCTCTTCTCTCTCTTCTCTCTCTGTCTCTCTCTCTATCTCTCTCTCTCTCTCTCTCTCTCTCTCTCTCTCTCTCTCTCTTTGTTTAGCAAATTGGGGCCGCCCGGGCCGTCGTTTCAGCTTGAAGCTGGTCATTGAAATCAATAGAAACATCCACCTCAAAATCAATAGAAAATCTCCATAAAATCAATAGAAATTTTCCATAAAATCAATAGAAAGACCACGATTAAAATCAATAGAAGTCAACACTCAAAATCAATAGAAACACGTACCAACAAAAGTTCCAAACGATTGAAATTTCCTCAAATTCAATAGAAGTTTCGTGTGCCTCCAAAATCAAGCGGCCGATTGAAAAAAATCAAGCGGGCGTCCTCTGGGTGCTATGTCGTTTACCCAGCTTTCCAGGGTACTGATGCCGTGTGTGAAGGCCTTTCTGAGTGCCAAAGGATCTGCAGCAAGCTGAGAACTAATTTCTATGGCCCGTGCTTGTTTGAGGCTACATGGCTATTTTCAGCGAATTCTTTCAAGTTGCTGATCCTAAGACGGCATGTTGGCCGAACACGTTGTGGCTGAGTGCTCATTGCCACAGCGACAGACCTGGCTTGCAAGTCGACAGAAGCTACATAGTGGATTTCCTGATCATTATTTGTGTGTACAGGATATACCAGTGGAACAGAATATGAAATTCCTCTTAAGTGAAGCTGAGTACTGTGTGGCCGGAGTTTGCACTTTAGATTCCACAGTTCCCGGGATTTTGGGTCGCTGTCGGCAGATGGTATGTGGCAAGGGTTCACCGGCTTGTGTTTAGAAGCACCTCGGCTGACGTGGGCCGGGATTGAAAAGTCAAATGTGCTTCCGAGCCAGACCTCGCATGTGAACTTTCATGTATTCCAGTGTGCAAGCATTGCTTTGAGGCAGATTCATCTGTCTTGGTGCCTGGCGCGCAGGCCTGGTGTGCGATGCGGCGGCATTGTATGAGCTGTTGAAACATGCTGTTCAGGAAACCACATCCTTGAGGGAAGCTGTGTTAGCTCGAGATAGCCACTGCGCCCTTTGATCATGGAAGCCTCGTCTGCCTCTGATTTGAAAAGGCTGCTCCCAGAGAAGACGCGGATCCTGTGGTATGGCAAGGGCCTGAATCCCATGTTGGGGTTCATGCCAGAATCTGCAGTGGTTTTGGCACCGACACTACCGGATGCTGCCATGCTCGCCCGCATCCGGACTGCTTGCAAATGGCCAAGGCCAAGGTGTTTGACTGCGGAGTCTACAAGCCCATGTCATGTCAGCTTTGACCTTGGTGTTGCAGATGTGTTCTTGGGCAGTGTCACCAAGACCGAGACCCTTTCAGTCCTGTCTCTCGCAATGGCCACAGTTTCCATTGTTGTGCTCGCGGTCAATGGGAACTACTCGGATCCTGCTGATTGGAAGGATCCAGCGGGCTGGGTTACCATGCGCAGGGAAGTCAGTTGGTCCACGTGGACCGCTCTCGAAGCTCACAGTCAGCTGTGGTTGTGCGTCCGTGGAGAACTTGAAGCAAAGACCCGAATCATTCAGGATATCGACACCATCTTCCAGAAGGTGTTCGCGGATGTGAAGCCTGCAACAGCAGTTGTGCGGGGAGTTGATCGATATGTTGTTCAGAGGGGCAAGCGGCAACGCACGACCTACAATCTTCCTGCGCCATGTACAGCAGAGAAGGTGTTCCGATCACCGGCAGCTTCAGCTGCAGATCCCACAGAGTTCTCGCCGCACGAGTTCTTGCCTCTGCTTGGCTACGGGGATCAAACCAACATACATTTGTTGACTCCGGCCTGGCAGATGAAAGTCTTGTCTCACAGTGTTCCTTTTAGTGTTGGCGAGCTGATGTATCGCTTTGCAATGCGGCTTGCCTTAGCATCCTCATCGAAATGATCACATGTGAAGACTGCTAGAAATTTGTGGTCTCTGAGCTGCGGATGACTCCCCCTCCTCAGCGAAGGAGCAAATACTTGTAAAACTTAGAGAGCAAGCCCGCAGTTCAGATTTTGAGGCCGTGACAAGCCAGACTCTTCAGCTGCCTGCCCTGCTTGGAAATGTACTGCAGTTTGTGGCCATGCAGGCTAGCCGGCCGGCCCATGCGAGTGATCATGCGAGTGATTGGACAGTGTTGCGATGACTGACACTGTAGATTCTCGCCGCGTAAACTAAATCTTTCTAAATTCTCCTAAAGTCCGAGGGAAACATGCCATTATTCTCCTGTGTCCCTCTGACAGGCCAGACAACTTCATGCTGCCGGCCCTTGTCGTTGGAGGTTCTGGCTTTCGGTTTTGGTCATGACCCGGCGCAACGCTGGCATATAGCATAGATGCATGGTCCTGTCCCACTCCCACGTGTTATGTTTCGCAGCGCATGGTTCCCAGTGCAACCTTGATTGAGATATGGCCAGGTTACATGCTTCTGCGAGAAGCGGTGTCGCAGCAGAGCAGCTGGGCAAGTTTATGTCCCTGACACTGCCGAGGCTACTTCTGAGCGCATGTAGCCCTGACTCACTGGAGCAATGTTATGCTGGGGTATCATAACAGCATGTTGCGGGGTCTCCGTCAGCTGCATTACCAAGAAGACATTGATTCATAGGGGAAGCGGTGTGAGCAATATGGCCTCACACAGACATCAGGCTGCCTTGACACGACTTCATCTTCTCGCCTTCCGAACTTTCTCCAGTGTACACGGTGCTGTCTGCGAGGGAATGATCACAGCGAATGATGTTGGTTCACATCTCAGTGGACTGACAGTTCAGGTTGAATGCCTGTGCCTCCGATTGATCATTGACCTAGACTCGGGTTGCTTTACCTAGCCTCGTTCCCGGGGACATCTGATTACGTTGCCGAGGCTGTGTGCAAGACGACCGGGCCAAGGGCCCAGTCTTCAGTACTGTGTGCTGCGATGGACAGACGCGGGCATGTGGCATCATGTTGAAGTTGGACTGTGTGCAGCGGGTCAGTTCGGAGTGATGCACCATGACATGGCAGATCACCTGTGTTTGCCGTTGCAGATCCTGGTGGCTCCATCTGATTGTTGCAGGCTCCGGCTGCTTGCTCCTCAAGTTGCCATGTGCGATTGGTTCCTGGCGGTCACATCGGCTGAGTGGGACCGTTGCGTCTTTAGCTTGGGCTACATTGATCCTTCACGGGTTACACTGGTCTCCAAGAAAGATTCTGTGTTGTGTCCCACTTCGCACACTGCCTTCATGGACCCTTGCATGCATAGAGTTTCGCATATCCACATTCAGAGTGTGAGATAGCCATCGGCCGGCCAGCCAAGGACAGGGTGTACTCGGAAGGGAGGCGCCTCAAGTGCAATCTCAGCAGCTACGGCACTGCTCGACGACCGGACACGTCAGATTGCACCTTGCCGCGCGAAATGATGATCGCAAATATCCGAGTTTTGACCTCCGACGCCATGTCCACCTTTAAATCTGCTGGAGAAAGGATGCTTGCAGATGCTATGCATTTTGGCCCGCACACGCCGACCTTGTGCCCGGACGATCGCCTCATGGGGTTATCTTCGTGTTCTTGGGATGTCAATTTCTCCACGGCCAGCCTCTGTGTCTTTGGGACAGAAGTCTGGAGCAAAGGTGGGGCTCGGGAAGCCAGGTCCATCTGGAATTTCTATGTGGCTTTGAAATCGACGCCCACGGCAGGTGACGACTGGCAGAGTGCATCCCACTATGTGTTGCAGAACATGGCCGCTTTCATGGCAGCGAATACCTCGGCCCCGTTCTCCAAGGGGATGGGCGATGGGCTGGTGTTGTACCCTTCCCACCTGGACTGTGTGTATATGGCCACAATCGCTGCTCGTAAAATGAAGGAGCCCGTCGACAAAGTGCCAGTGCTCAAGCTCAGCGTTGATGCCGACCGCCTGAAGTCCACGAAGGACTCAGCAGGGAATTGTTGAGAGTGAGCGTGATGCCAGCTTAGAGCTAATCGCAGTCATGTGTAGCTTTTGATGCTGCTCTGCTAGGACATGCGGGTCTGCTGGACTTCTGAAAGGGGAGCTGCCGTGGCTTATTGGTTTGTTGCTCCCCGGAATCCGCCACCTGAGAACCCAATGGAGATCGCCGCCACGGTTGCCTTCTCCCACGTGCTGGACATGTCCACCAATGTGGCCCTGCACGAGAGTGCCCTGGATGTCAACTTGGGCCCTTCAATCAGCTTGGAGTCTGTGTTGAAGGAGGGAGAGAAGAAGAGGACCGCTTAAACACCTGTGGTCACATCGCTGTGCTGTCGAAAAGCTTCTGAATCATGCCTTCATTCATTGCTGCCAGGATGTCTGAGATGGCATCCAAGCTTTCGCTGCAGATTGCCACGAAGCAAGCAGAGTTGCAGGAGTTGCAGCAGCAGCTTGCCGAAGTCCAAGACAACAATGCGGCCGAAGTTGAAGTCACGACAGGATATTTTGTGAAGCGCCGCCGTCGAGGTACCTTGGAGGATGAGGAAACGAAATCGTTCTCATCGCTCTCTGGTCCCTGAGGGAAGATACTTTTGCGGCAGGTCATAGCAGTACAGCCGGCATGAGTTTGCTGGCAGCCAGCTGCGTCGCTGTTCTCCATGCCTCGCCCCTGCAAAGCAGCAGCAGTGTGATGTAGTTCACAAGCCGTCTGGGTGTAAACTTAGAGTGTCAACTAACTCTGCAGCCATATTGTTGCTTCAGCCTCAGCTGTGTCGCAGGCAGGCTCACTCGCTTCGTTGTTGAAGCAGGATTCTGAAGGCTCCCCGAGCCACGATGCAAAAAGTTGTTCCTCTCTGACGAACGTGTCGATCTGCGCAGTGCAACAGATTAGCAGCCTGTTAGTGAGTGGGCTAAGGCCAAACCTTGCCAGCCCTGCAGTGTGGACGAGGCAGGCAGCTGCCTGTTGATGCAGAGCGTGTGCAAGGATGGTTCTATTTTAGTGAGAGTGGGGCAGGAAGTGTTCATTTTCGGGCATGAGCTCAGAACTTGAAGGGGGTGACACTTGTCCAGCGTGACTCCGCTTAAATTCCACGCACTGTTGTATCAAAAGAAAGCGGCCTGAAGTAGCTGCTGTCATTCATTATGTCATGTCACGGGCATGCTCACTGGGAAATGCCGCGGTGTGCTCATGTGGGTTGACAGTCTCGGGCAAGTCACATTGCTGTTGGGCCGTTGGTCTAGCAAGACAAAATTTGAGGCAAGCCACGCCTCTTGCCTTGGCAGAGCGGCAGCCCGACTCTCAGCCCGCTGCTAGTAAGCTAGTAGTGAAGGAGGTCGGCTAAGCTAAAGATGACCTTGAATGTGGTCCTTGGTGAGAATTAATTTAGTTTAGCGTATGTTTCAAGCATATACAATCTCGTGTTCCGGGCTATCAGTTGTGATGCATTTCCGGCCTTTCGTCGCGGTAGTCACGCTGATTCAAGTTATCGGACAAGGACCCACCTGCGCCATATGGACCTTAGCTCAGCCGGTCGCCATGGCCCTTGAGGGATTTTTTCCCACCCGCCCAGCCACAGGGACAGGGGATTTGGGGCTTAGAGGGGTTTAGGGCTTAGAGGGGATTTGGGGCTTTTTGTGAAAGTCTGTTGGGGTTTGGAGTTTTATGGCATTTTTGTGAGGGTCTGGTTTGTGTTTGCACCCGACACTTGCGAGTTCTGCTCCTGCCGGGCGTTGGGCTTGATACAAGTTGGCCTCGGAGTCATAACAAAGCTTTGCAGATCTTGGCTTCTTCCTTGTAGGTTCACACATACTCCGCTGGAATTTGAAGAAGACTGAGAGTCTGAGCGTCCGACATACATCAGTATTGTACCCGGCCAGCAAGGAAATCATCATAATGAGGCGGCTCAGCAGCGAATGACGCAGTGCTTGCAAGGTAGAGCCCAGACAATATATGCCAACACTGTCGCAGTTGAATTTTGCTCCTGATCTGCTGGTAGAGCATCCACAGCGAGATGTGGGCAACATGCCGTGGCTTTGTGAAAGGAAGATCCATAGGAGAGCTCACATAGCTGAAATCAGAGCACAGATTGAAGCTCAGACCCGACAGCAGACTACTCAGTGTTATCTTCACGACGATGCCATTGCATGTAGAGCAGAGAGCACAAAGAATACATACACACACATATCACCAAGAATCAAGCAGCTTCTACAAAAGTGATTCCCGAACTTGCGATCCGCTGTTCGAGGCTTCGCCGCTGGCTCTCTCGAACCTTCTGCAGCACCAGGTTGGGGAACATCAGAGTCCGCGGACAAACCTTCTTCTTCCCCCCCTTCGTCATACTCCGTCCACAGAACATCTCTGCGCTGAGCTTCTAGATCGGAAAGTGGCTGGATAGTGATACTGAGCGAAGCAGTATGTAGTGCAGAGGAAGATTGGTCAGTGCCCCCGTGACATGAATATCCATGGAGGCGAAAATCTCCATGACAGCTCCAGAGATGCGACCAGCTAGAGCAGCAGCCTCGGGTAGTGGTCGCGCTGGGAGGGGGTTCCTCTTGGCGTGCGTGGCACCTCATGGTTCACATCTCCTCCGTCTGGGGCAACTCCAGGGGACCTCTCAATTTCTGAGCTGTCCGACGATCTGGCCTCGCGACTCATGAGGCAGGAGTGCAGATGGTAGCACAGGAGATAGCCAAGGCGTTACACGGTTCTGAGTCCAACTGATACACGAACATAGTGCATTGCTGAGGAACACTGCATACGTTTCAAGTGCAAGCAATAGATCAAGGACATGACAGCAGTACATATCCATCCCAGGGCACACGACATCCTGGTTTGTAGAGGGGCGCAGGAGTGACCCATGCCTGCAGAAGGGGAACATCAAGGTGAGATGAGCTGAGGGTGGCACAGGTTTTTCCGGACTGGAGCATTAATGAATGCAGCCGTTGTGAGCACGGTGGGCACTGGACGGGTAAGACTTGTAAGATTTCAAGACCCGAAAAACACTGTCGAGTTCGAGAGCTGCACAGCGGTCGGGGATTATCTTTCCAGGTCCTACTATCAAGTGCCCGCTGGCATTGCTTCACCTGGGTTACACTCTGGCTATCGCTACGCCGGGGCCTTGGTTCGAAAGAGTCAGAGTCAGTCCTGCACTGCTGGTGCTTCAGATTGCTCATGGAATGCTGGTGGCAACGCAGACCTTCTGACTTCTCTGCAATGTCTGGTTTAGTACTGGTTTATTTGCATGCTCTATGCTGCTTATTGTGTTTCCAAAGCATGATACCCAGACTCTGCACAGCAACATGGTTCACTGATACATATGTGTCGGTACTGTGCATTTGGGGGGATATCTTTCACTTCCGTACTTCCTGCCTACATGGCGTCGACGCCTTCCCGGCCGCTGGACCCGCGTCTTCCTGGTGATATACGTGAACCTCTGCCGAGACGACGCCCCTCTAGCAGTGCGAACAACACAGATAGTCTGGGGCCCTCTGTCCCTTCAACAGCTGTTGACTCCACAACGGAATCCTATGGCTCTGTCACGTTGACGCCTGTGGCCTCCGCGGTCTCAGGGGCGACTTCAGGAGCGACCTCGGAAGCGACTTCAGGAGCGATTTCAGGAACGACTTCAGCAGTGACTTCCACAGTTTCGCTACGAGCTCCGCTAGCGCGCAAGAGATGCAGCTCCAGGCCACCGCGGTGGCCACTGCAACTACGACCCCAGAGTAAAGCCAAAGCTGGTAAAGAGGTGCGTGCTGCGGCCTGTGATCCAGAAATCACTCATGAACTACCTGGTGGCAGTCAACCTGTGACACTCAACTTGGCTGGGCAGACCAGGTACTTTATTGACATATCGGGCTCTCTTATGAGCGAGGATTTTGCTCGACCGGACATGCCGGCGCCTCCACAGCCAGGCTCTTCAGGCTCAGCACCGATACCACAAGTACTTGCTGTCTCGGCCAGAGGCCCCTCGCCGCCTACTGAGGAGTCAATGACAAGAGCCACGACCTTCATGAGAATGATGCAGGTCAAATTCGGGGCGAGCAAACCAGTCCGTTGACACCCGACCAATCAAGGAAATCAGTGCGCGAGGAAAAGGCCAGTGGATCGAAATGTCGCATTGCCAGTGAACTTGAGAATTAAACCTTAAACCCTGAACTCTACTTAAAGGGCCCCATAATAACTGTTCCTATAATTGCTAAGTGCCGTTTCTGTAAGGGTTCTCTGTCGGTTCCTGTAAATGCTTTTGGGCTTGGCATCCGGAAACCAACGAATCCCACTCGTCCAAACAAACTTGAAGCGGGCGTAGGCTGAATTCTGGGTGACGATATGAACTGGTTCTTACTTTCCTTTATCCTTCAAGCGAAGAGTAGTTTAATCTTCCATTGTTGTCTTTATTATTATCATTATGAAAACGACTAGTATTGCTGTTATTTTAGTAAAGTATCACTTATCGCATTCTCATGGTCATTGTTGTTATTTTGTTATTACTATTATTGTATTCCTACTACTATAATTATGATTTCTTCTTCTTGTTCTTACTGCTACAATATTCGTATTACTACTATGCTCGGCGCTCTTTCGAATTTATGTGCTTTCTTCCCGCCTGACTATCGACTTTATCTCTTGAACCCGACTCCTGAGCCTGTATCCTCAAACCCTAAACTCATAGGGACCCTTACAAGGGTAGGGGGAGGGGGTTAGAGGACTATACTTCTTTAAATAGGCCTTATTAGTTCCGTATTATGGGCATTAAGGCCCCCTACCCCCCTCCCCCAACCCCTAAGGGTCCCTATGATAAACAATAAGAAGAAATGAATAGTAGGAACAGAATCACAGTAATAATAGTAACAATACTAAAACCCCCAGACCCTAAAGCCCGAAATGAACCCCTTAAATCCAAGCCGAAGACAAACCGAGTCCAGCTTGTGCTCCAATGCAATGCTGGCACGGTGACTACAAGATCAACTCGAATGGACCAGCTGAAGGTTGCTTCTGGAGTTCAGCGTTTAGGGTTTAGGGTTTAGCGCGGTTTAGCTCGAAACCCCCTAAAGTTTTGGTGCTTGCTTTGGGAGATTCTAGCTGAGCTTGAGCTTCGATCTTATCCACCCAATGATTCCGTCACTCCCCAAATAAAAATGCAGCCTGAACCAGCCAATGACAAGGCCGATGAAATGCGACAGCGCCTGTTCAAGGCACGGGGAAGATCAGTCATGATTTGAATTGGCCGTTCGCAACTTGTCACATCCGGAGTTTCGCATGTACATTACCATAAGAATATTCAAACACCACTCCAACACCTTTCGAATACCTCTGGAATACCTCCCAGCACCTCCCCAGCACCTCCCCAGCACTTCCCCAGCACCTCACCAGCACCTCACCAGCACCTCCCCAGCATGTCCCCAGCACCTCCCCGGACCTCCCCAGCACCTCCCAAGCACCTTCCCTTTCCGGCAGCTCTACGTCGCTTTTTGCAGCTCTTTCATCGCTGTTCCCACTGTATTCTTTGACTCGTGATTCACGTGACACACACAGGCACACACGCTCCCGCACCACCTCAGCAGCACCGCTCCAGCACCTCTGCACAATCTCGCCTCCACAATTCGAACACAACTTTAGACAGTTCAAGTTTAAAACCCAGCACCTCCCCAGCACCTCCCCAGCACACCTCACCAGCACCTCCCCAGCATGTCCCCAGCACCTCCCCGGACCTCCCCAGCACCTCCCAAGCACCTTCCCTTTCCGGCAGCTCTACGTCGCTTTTTGCAGCTCTTTCATCGCTGTTCCCACTGTATTCTTTGACTCGTGATTCACGTGACACACACACACACACACAGGCACACACGCTCCCCCACCACCTCAGCAGCACCGCTCCAGCACCTTTGCACAATCTCGCCATTCGAACACAACTTTAGACAGTTCAAGTTTAAAACCCAGCACCTCCCCAGCACCTCCCCGGCACCTCCTGCCCAGCACCTTCCTTTACTCAGCTCTCAAGCCCTTGGTTGTGCGGAGGTCTTCTGGATTTGGAGAAGGCGCCGGTCGAGCTGCAGGTCGAAAAGTGTTAGAAGGGGAAGTTGTGAAACAGCTTCAGGCAGTGCTAGCGTGAGCTACTGCCAGGCCAGGCAGATGTATTAGGCCGACAGAATTGAAGACCAGATGATACACACAACCATTTAGAGTGCTGCACACATTTAAGATTCTCGACCATGGGACCATTGCTCACTGCGAAAGATTTGCATGGGTAGCAATGTCACACCCCCTCATTCGCTAGCTTGCCTGCCAGGCAAGCCGTTGCAGAAAGTGAGCTTGGCAATGCAAGCCCGAGCTGCTGCTGCTGTTGTTGTTTAAAAGCACAATAGGCAAGGATACTACTTACTTAAAGCGGCATCAGCCAGTGCATATTTCTGGACATTCGACCTTTGTGTGATTTGTCATGAAGTGGAGCAGAAACAATAGGATGATGCGAAAGCTGCTGCCACACGGAAAACAACTTGGCCTGCTTGGTGTGCACATACTTGGAACACGGCTGATCTGCTTCCGCGTGCGGGCAACCTCACATAAAAATTAAATTTCTATGTGAGCTCCAAACCGGAACAAGTGTGTGTGTGTGTGTGTGTGTGTGTGTCTGTATGGATGCGTGCATGCATGCATGCATGCATGCATGCATGCATGCATGCATGCACACATGTATGTACGTATCTATGTATGTATGTATGTATGTGTGTATATATTATGTGTGTGTGTGTATGTCTGTGTGTGTGTGCATGTGTGTGTGTGTGTGCATGTGCATGTGCATGTGCATGTGCATGTGGATGTGGATGTGGATGTGGATGTGTATGTGCATGTGCATGTGCATGTGCATGTTTCATGTTTCATGTGCATGTGCATGTGCATGCGGAGGCGCATGCGCATGCGCATGCGCATGCGCATGGATGGATGGCTGGCTGGCTGGCTGGCTGGCTGGCTGGGTGGGTGGGTGGGTTGGGTGGGTGGGTGGGTGGATGGATGGATGGATGGATGTGTGTGTGGGTGTACGTACACGTGGGTATGTGCCTTTACATGTACACGTATGCATGTGTTGAGGTATGCATGCATGTATGTATGTATGTATATATATATATATATATGCTTGCATGCATGCATACATACAATAGATCCGTCTTTGAATACACCCACAAGCCCCAAACCGCTCGCAAGCATGCTCTGTAGGTTATTACGTGGGGTCATCAAGACGATGGTTGCGATGACCCCCAGCTGCAGAGGGAACTCGTCAACATTGAGCAGGCGCCCTGGGCTGAAGCAGAAGTCTGAGTAATATAGGGTATACAGTATAGGGACCTAAAAAGGGATCCTTAAAGGGGTCTATAAGGGATATTTTTAGGGGTAGGGACCTAAATACTTACCTATTCCATTGTGGGGGTGCCTTCTTTTGATTATAGTATAATAGTTCCCCCATACCCTATTAAAATTAAGGCCTCTGTATGAATTAGTAATGTGTTTTTTCAAAGACTCTATATCCCTATGATCCACGAGGGCCCTTATTAGACTTCTACAGCAGAGAGTTCTTGAGTTTCGGGTAACTCTGAATTCTCAGAGTTTGAGGCACAACGGGGTCTCTGGCTTCTGGCCTAGGGTTTGAGGGTTTAGGCTTTAAGGGTTTAGGGTTTAAGGGTTAAGGTTTGAGAGTTTTGTGTTTAAGGGCTTAGGGTGGAGCTCGAGGCTCAATCATTCTTGAGTCGGTTGACAGGATCCTTTCAAAGGGAGGTACCCTAAGGATCCATGGACCCAAATAGTATATACTTCGGCCTTAAAGTAGTCCCGATGTTGGTATTTTGGGGCCAAAGTACATACTATTTCGGGACATGGACCCTTCCTTGGAGGTTCATGGGTAGTTATAAGTGGGGCTTTAGTTAGGGTAACTATGGCTATAACCCCTCTTAGGGCCTTAGAACCCCATTTATAACTACCCATGAACCTCCAAGTAGACCCTTAACCCTATACCCTTATAGAATCCCTATAGATCCCTTTAAAGGACCCTTATAACGACCCATGAACCTCCGAGTAGGGAGAGTTCGAGGGAGGAGGGCGCTGGTCATCCGCAGGGGAGCCGATCAGGGAGGCGATGCTCGAGACAATTGCGCCGTAGTAATCTAGGTAGTAGTAGTAGTAGTAGTAGTAGTAGTAGTAGTAGTAGTAGTAGTAGTAGTAGTAGGAGGACCCAGAGTAGGCCCGTATTCCCGCTTTAAGGGTTTAGGTTTAGGTTCTCTTAGGACCCCCTTGAACCCAAAAGGGGCACTCTTGTTATTCCTAGGTTACTCTTGGGTCTAAACCCGCTAAACCCTAATCCCTGTTCAGGGATCCAGGTTTCTGGGGACAGGAAGTCTTCAGGACTTCAGGATGTCTGTGCGCAAGTCTTGAAACGAGTTACTGTACTGTAGTGGAGATTGAATAATTGGAATAGGGTTTGGGGGTTTTCTATACTATAATTATAGTAAGGAACCCCCAAAAACCTCTAGTCTAATTAGTAAGGCCCTTACTGTCGCTAGAACTTGCCGCGACTCGTATCTAAGCCTGTGTAAGCCTTCCGAGAAACCCAAAGCCGTGGACTCAAAACCCTCAACCCCTAACACCGAAGCCCTCAGAGCCCTGATATCTAACCCTCAAGGCGAACCCCTGGCCTCAAAAGTTCGGAATAGTCACTGATCGTACTCCCTCATAGTCCCTGTATAGCTATACCATGATATACCCTTGACAATCCATTAAGCCTGTTCTTAGTGCTAAGCAGGTCTGACCTTGCAATGCGAGTGTCCTAAGATTGCTTGTCCTGTTCTTAGGGTTCAGGTTTGGAGTGCAGGGTTCAGGGGTTGGGGTTTAGGGTGTATGGTGGGCCTCATGCCAAGAAGGAGATTCGCAGAATAAGGGTTCCTTTCTCTCCTATCGAATTATGTGTAGGATGAGGCGGTGACAACCCTTGCACAAAGGACTTTGTGTAAAGGACTATACCATGGAGATTGAACAAGTAATGAAGAGCAAAATAACGCAACGAAAACTCGACAACAAGAAACGAATCTCGTCAGGCAGGCTCGTGTACTGTTTCTAACCCTGCTTACATGGGTCCACGGGTTTCCGTTTAACTAAGTCGAGGTCTCCACGAGGAACCCAACAGAAATCAAGCCCCCAACGCTGTTCAGGTGTGTGCTTCCAAGCTGGCTTTGGCAGCGGTCCGCTCCGACGGCGAATTGGTAACTTGGGGTGATCCTGAGTATGGCGGTCACCGCACTGTAGATCTGTCTTCGCGGATTCTGCCTTCGCCGCTGTGAGGGCATTAAGACGATGGTTAATGATGGTTACATCACTTCTATACCTGCCCATAACTACCCTTTTGAACATCGAAGGAGGTCTGTTTAGCAGCTGTTTTGCCCGGTTTTGGGGCTTGACTGAGAGACTGGGATTCATAGTCATCTTGCTTGAGTTCCACAGAGTAGACTTAGTTAGGGTTTAGAGTTATCAGGAGGTGGGGTTAGGGTAGAATCAGAAGCTTGATGTCGCGGTGGTACAAAACCAGAACATCACTGCTTATCCATGCGCGCTGAATGTCGCAGCAGCTGAGCTACGTGGTCACAGCAGGTCTCTTGCCAAGAAGGTTTCACCTGCGGCGCGCAAGCCTCCAAAGTAGTTGCAGCAGTCGTGTCCAAAACCTCCCTGCAGAGTAGGTACTCCTCGGGGGTTCAGGGCTTAGGGCTTACGACGCTAGGAACCTTATCCCGGTATAACCCCGAAGCTTAACTGTTCGATGCCCCCGGGAAAATGGACAAGTCAGAGCAGGATGGAAGGTGTTGCTTCTCACTGGTCCAGAGAAGTTCGTTGGCTACCATTGCTAACTCTCAAAACCTGAGCCCTACCCATAGAGCCCAATACCCCTTAATTAAGGAATATGGCTTAAATGGCATAGGGATTCATATTCTGAGTTAAGCTATATTCCTTAATTAAGGGGTATTGGGCTCTCTAGGTAAACCCTGAGCCCTAAACCTTAAGCCCTGAATCCTAAACCCTGAGCCCTAAGCGACGAACCCTAAACTCCGTAAGCCCCGAAACTCGCCGTCATCGACCACACAGTCCCTGGACAACCCTGCAGCTCCCGACAAACTCCATGGTCTGAACCCTACATTTGAAACATTAAACCCTAAACCCTAAACCCCTAAACCCCTAAACCCTAAATCGTTGCAGAATATGCCACAAGATCTTTATTTCTTATTACATCCCTCCCTTTGATCTCTGTAAAGCTTCCTACAAAACCCTATGAAGCCCTATCCCAATCATCAGGCCTGTCGTACAGGGACCCTCCCAAACAACCCATAGTTTAGGGTCCTTAAGGTAATGCAGGATTTATACCATCAACCGTAGCACTAATCATTCCCATGCTCAAACTTTCTCAGGATCACTCCAATAGGTTCCGGACCTATCCTTATAGATCCCCTTATAGTAACCCTTAAAGGACCCCTTTTGCAAGAAGCCCTTTAAGGAACCCTAGGTTCCCCAATTGCTCATTGCCCTGGCGAAGTAGGGTTGAACTGAACTCCGAAACCCGCTTCCTTTGAGAGGGAGCCTACTGCCGAAGCTCATAATCTAGGATGCCCAGTAGTACCCTTATTCCCTTTTTGTAGTCCTAGGTTCCTTCTAAAGTTACCCAATACCAAAAAGAGAGGCCTTTTTATTCTTAGGTTACTGGGTATCCTAGTAATTTAGATCATTAAACCCCAAACCCCTAAATGCCTGAACCCTAAGCCCCTAACCCCGAAACCCCTGAACCCTAAGCCCTAAATCATACGGAGGCCTTGGGTCCAAGAGAGTTTATGGAGGGCTCTACATTTACAGTAAACCCCCCATAAAGTTGGAAGCCGGATTAAGGCCCACATACGGTCAATGATATCAATCCTGCATTACCTTAAGGACCCTAAACTATGGGAATTATGGTATATTCCGTATTATGGGTGATGCAGGATTTATATCATCAACCGTAGTGTTGGGATTCCCTATACATTACTCTTAAGGATTGAGGCTATTGGGTTTCAGCCGATTAGGGCACCAGCGATTCTCGCAAAGTTGCCACAGCCCAACTGTGGCAACACCCAGGCATATGCTTATATAGTTGATGTACATCATGTTCGATGTGTTTTGGGGTTCGGGTTTTAGCTTTCTCCGAGTCCATGGGGCTCATGAATATAACAGTTCACTGGCGAGGAGCTCAGAAATTTATCCCCAACCCCCCTGTAGAGTTGATGGTTCAGGGGAGGTTTCTAGCTTCCAAAGTTGCAGCTTCGAGCACATTGCATCCGCGGTGAATGTTTGCAGCTTGTTCCGCTTGTCTTGAGCCCCAGATTCAGCAAAAAGCCAGCAGACCCTTCGTTAGCACCGACCCGCGCACCCTCAAGCCAAGATCTTACGCACCCATGCTGCACCCTAAGGCCCTAAAGTAGTTCCTTCTTGCGGCTCATTTTTAGAATCCTATCAGGTAATCCCAAAAGGGAACTACTTGGGGCCGACATGCAGAGCATCAGAAGCCCGGACCCTGCAACACCCAGGACTCGGCGCAGATCACTTGCAGACAACTTCGCGACACCAAGAAATATCCCAAGCCCTATACCCCAAAGCACTCAAAACCTAAACCCCCCGAAGCCATGCGCAAGCGCTGGCGGCCAGAAGACATGCCGAATGCCGCACTGAAGCCTGCAGAGACATCCAGGAGGGTAGCAGCTCGGCCTGTCGGTGGTCTGGGGTTTGGGGTTTGGGGCTTCCTCTTGCGACAGACTCCAATACCCGTTGATTAAGGCATATACCGTTCATATAGACCTTAAGTCATATGGGTGGTTGTCCAAATTAGGGTCCCTTTTTGGGTACCCCAAATATTAGGTGCCGTACTATACTAAGGACCCAAAAAGGGACCATAATTTTGACAACTACCCATGTTAGGGATCCTACTATAATTTAAGTTAAATTCCATAATTCCTGGAGTCCCTGGGCTCCTTCAGAGACCCCAAACATGCTACGGTTGATGATATGAATCCTGCATGACCCATAACGAGGAATATACCATACTTCGCATAGTTTAGGGTCCTTATAAGGTAATGCAGGATT
Organism: Symbiodinium sp. CCMP2592; assembly: GCA_905221615.1. Classification (NCBI taxonomy): domain Eukaryota; class Dinophyceae; order Suessiales; family Symbiodiniaceae; genus Symbiodinium; species Symbiodinium sp. CCMP2592. Next base: position 173,448 of record CAJNDT010000646.1, on the reverse strand, counting down.
CATATCATCAAGCGTATTTCCTCATCGCAGGGGTCCAGCCTGTCATTCCGTGGTCTCTGGGCCCACTACTTTAGTTGTCTTTTGGAGGTGCTCAAAGTCACAGTCGGTATCTGTCTCCGAAAAAGGTGCATTATCCAACACTAGATTGCAGGGTAGAGTGCACCTTGACTTCATAATCTATTTTTGTAGGGCCTTGACAATGTTATATTATTTAAAGTTAAGGCTAGGGTAATCACGTCCTCCAGCCAGGATGTTTCTTGAAAGCGTGTTCGGCCACAGTGTGCGGTTGAAGCACTTAAACAAGACGTCATTTCATTTCGCCCTTATTCTCTACCCCAGAACCCTAGCCCCTACATCCCGAACCTTAACCCTGGATTTTAGCCATTCTTAACCCCTCGACCCCGGTTGTGAACCCAAAACCTGTGACCTTCAACCATTCAGCCACGAGGCTTCGCCACGCAACACCTTATAACTACGTTCCTGAGTAGTGCCCTTTTGCCCCGTTTATTTTAGGGCTCCCTGGGGCGATTCAGGAACCTAGCTAGCCTGAAAGGATGATGCCATTGTTGCTGTCGAGGTTCCTGCGAGCTACTCTGCGAGCGCCCCGCGGGGCTTACGCAGAGGTGCCCACGATCTAGGGTCAGGGCTCTGTATTTCAGGGTGTGGGTTCGGGTGCTGGACGTTGATGCCGTTGCTTTTTCGGCCTTTCAGAAAATCTGTACAGCTATAGAATCCCTCAGCCAAGCCTGAAACCTGGAGCAACAGAGCTGAAAAGATCGGCAACAGATGCCCTTGACCCGAAACGTGAAACCCGAATCCATCATCTAAATTATTTTACTTCGAACATCCCCACCCTAGCGCCTTGTCCTTCCTACATGCAAATCCTGAGACCTAAAGAACCCGAGCCTAAACCTTAAACCCTGGTGTTCCCGAGCACTCCAGGGATTCTTACGGTAGTCTGTGGGGTTGGGCACTCCAGGGATTCTCACAGTAGTCTGTGGTGTTGGGCACTCCAGGGATTCTCACGGTAGTCTGTGGGGTTGGGCACTCCAGGGATTCTTACGGTAGTCTGTGGGGTTGGGCACTCCGGGGATTCTCACAGTAGTCTGTGGTGTGCGCACTCCAGGGATTCTCACGGTAGTCTGTGGGGTTGGGCACTCCAGGGATTCTTACGGTAGTCTGTGGGGTTGGGCACTCCAGGGATTCTCACGGTAGTCTGTGGGGTTGGGCACTCCAGGGATTCTCATGGTAGTCTGTGGGGTTGGGCACTCCAGGGATTCTCACGGTAGTCTGTGGGGTTGGGCACTCCAGGGATTCTCATGTGGTAGTCTGTGGGGTTGGGCACTCCAGGGATTCTCACGGTAGTCTGTGGGATTCTCACAGTAGTCTGTGGTGTTGGGCACTCCAGGGATTCTCACGGTAGTCTGTGGGGTTGGGCACTCCAGGGATTCTTACGGTAGTCTGTGGGGTTGGGCACTCCGGGGATTCTCACAGTAGTCTGTGGTGTGCGCACTCCAGGGATTCTCACGGTAGTCTGTGGGGTTGGGCACTCCAGGGATTCTTACGGTAGTCTGTGGGGTTGGGCACTCCAGGGATTCTCACGGTAGTCTGTGGGGTTGGGCACTCCAGGGATTCTCACGGTAGTCTGTGGGGTTGGGCACTCCAGGGATTCTCAGTCTGTGGGGTTGGGCACTCCAGGGATTCTCACGGTAGTCTGTGGGGTTGGGCACTCCAGGGATTCTCATGGTAGTCTGTGGGGTTGGGCACTCCAGGGATTCTCACGGTAGTCTGTGGGATTCTCACAGTAGTCTGTGGTGTTGGGCACTCCAGGGATTCTCACGGTAGTCTGTGGGGTTGGGCACTCCAGGGATTCTTACGGTAGTCTGTGGGGTTGGGCACTCCAGGGATTCTTACGGTAGTCTGTGGGGTTGGGCACTCCAGGGATTCTCATGGTAGTCTGTGGGGTTGGGCACTCCAGGGATTCTCACGGTAGTCTGTGGGGTTGGGCACTCCAGGGATTCTCATGGTAGTCTGTGGGCTTGGGCACTCCAGGGATTCTCACGGTAGTCTGTGGGGTTGGGCACTCCAGGGATTCTCACGGTAGTCTGTAAAATTCTCACAGTAGTCTGTGGGGTTGGGCACTCCAGGGTTTCTCACGGTAGTCTGTGGGGTTGGGCACTCCAGGGATTCTCACGGTAGTCTGTGGGGTTGGGCACTCCAGGGATTCTCATGGTAGTCTGTGGGGTTGGGCATTCCAGGGATTCTTACGGTAGTCTGTGGGGTTGGGCACTCCAGGGACTCTCACGGTATTCTCACGGTAGTCTGTGGGGTTGGGTACTCCAGGGGGCAATCTCAGCGGGCGAGGAGTAATAGCTGACTTTAAAAGCTAACAACCTCACACCGAGGGTGGGGAACAATCCCTTATAACTACGTAATTCCTTCTGGCACGGGCTGTAAAGCTTGATAACATGGGGTCGGCGTTAGAGTAGCTTTTCGGTGTGGGTATATATATATATACTTACATAGCTTACGAGGTTTGGCCTGTATATACATGGGTTCGAATCATGGGGATACTTGTAAGCTTATGAGCCGAAACCATAAACCTCAGCGTTACCTTCCTTGATCCTCAAACCTTAATCTTCTGCCAGGTATGGGTCCGGCTAGACGCGCCTTCCGTATGTCAATTCCAGAGGGCGAATGAGCAAGCCTCCAGCACAGAGCCCACTCGCCGACCCCCATAACATCTTAGAAACGCATGCAACCCCATAAAGTCTATAAACCTTTCTTGGAGGTTCATGGGTAGTTATAAGTGGGGTTATGATTAGGGCAACTATGGTTATAACCCCTACTAGGGGGCTTATAACCCCATTTATAACTACCCATGAACCTCCAAGTAGACCCTGAACGCTATACCCTTATAGAATCCCTATAGATCCCTTTAAAGGGACCCTTACAGGAACTCCGGATCCCCCAACGTTCCGGACCCCTGCAAGCGGCAGGTGCCCGGCCGCTGGTGAAGCCGCGCGTCATCTCGGCACCCCCGGAAGCCGGAGACCTCAAGAGACGGCAGGCGGCTCTGACGGGGGTAATTCCGGTTCATGATATAAATCCTGCATTACCTTAAGGATCCTAAACTATGGGAATTATGGTATATTTCTTATTATGGGTAATGCAGGATTTCTATCATCAACCGTTCGTGGTTCAGGGCTCAGGGAATTGCGGCTTTAGCCTTCGGGTTCAGGGTTAGTAGAGGGATCTCGTCTTGAGCGTTTAGGTTCGGGTCTCGGGGTCTCTCAAGGGATAGTGAGTATTCCTGGTTGTAGAACCTCCCATAACCTGCTTGCTTCGCAAGCTTTCATTATGAAACAAAAGCCGCCGGATACTGTGCATACGTAGACTAGTTGGAGGTTCATGCGTAGTTATAAATGGGGCTATACGTCCTCTAATGGGGGGTTATAACCATAGTTACCCTAATTATACAACCCCCACTTATAACTACCCATGAACCTCCAAGTACGGCAGTTAAGGGCCTGGTTCCAGTGTGGGTTTGGGCCTTGACACAGGACTACCTTAAGTCTCCATTGTAGTTCCTTTCTTTGGCTAGCCAGTTTTATGGTTAGGATCCTATAAGAGAGATTTTGGTTGACCAAAAAGGAACTACAATAGAGACTATAGGTATTGATGCCGTAAGAGTTGCCCCAAAACGTTCTCTACCTTTTGCCGCTTGCGTGCTCCAAAACCTGTACTCCACGCCCTCGAGGTCTCACAAGCCAAACGACAAACACCCACACACATCTAACAACAAAGGAATATGTGTGTATGTATGTATGTATGTATGTATGTATGTATGTATGTATGTATGTATGTAATTGTCTACAAACACCCTACAACCGCAGATATATCTCAAAAAGCCCCAATAGAATTCTTGCCCTTCCGGGCAGGTTGTCTCCGGTTCTGATCGAGATGTCCGGGTTGTCCAAGGTCCCGGCGCTGGTGAGGCTGCCCCCGGTTTCGGGTTTGGGGTCTTAGGGTTTAGGTTGGATCTTAGGGTTCAGGGTTTAGGGTCTCAGGGTGTACGGTCTTAGGGTTTAGTGCCTGTTGGGTTCGCAGTTTCGGGATTTGATGTTACGTTGGATTCAGGGCTCCAAGGGGAAGGCCTTGAAATCTGGCTTCCTTACAGCCACTACATAACTATCCAATGTTGGACTCCAACCACTCCAGTTCATCTCTTAAGGCCCCTAAACTTGGTTACCAAACCCGAAACACTATTCCCTATATAACATAATATAACATGATATAACTCCCCAAACCCTTCATGCAGGCAACCACGGGGCCTCGGTTGTTGCGGCGCGCAGCACAGAGTGCACCGGCACTGCCGCCGCTTTTCACAAGGTGGTCAAAGGTGTTGGCTTATCTTAGATAGTGAACGGGGGAACTTTAAACTTTTTGGCCTTATTTAATTAGTAGCTCTATCTTAGAAAGTTTGAACTTTTTGGGGCCCGGTTGTTGAAGAAGAGAGTTATCTACGTCGAATATAGGGGCCTAGATAATTACAAATACTGTTTTGGTGGTTCCTTATCACAGTTGTAGTAGAATGGGCCCAAAAACCTATTCTAACTATTAAGGCCTCTATATTGCGGTGGGTTGTCTGGACTTGTTTCTTGGGGAGGGGTAGTTTCGGGGCTCAGAGCCCTCAGCTTGCAGGGTTCATGGTTTCTGGTTTAAGGTAAAAGCCAGAAAGTTGGAATATGATTATCCTAACCCTTCTATGGTAAATTATAGGGTATCCTACCATGAAACCATATTCCAACTTTCTAGAGTTCCCTGTAGGGTTTAGGGTTTATGGTCCCCGGCGACTTCGGGTTATGGAGCTTTGGGTTCAGGGTTTCGGGTGATGTTTACCCAGAGGCCCCAAAGTAGTTCCTTTTTGGGAGATTACGGTTGATGATATAAATCCTGCATTACCTTAGGGACCTTAAACTATGGGAATTATGGCACATTCCTTATTAAGGGTAATGCAGGATTTATATCATCAACCGTTACCTGATAGGGTTCTAAATATCAGGCCCAAAAAGGAACTACTTTAGGGCCTTAGCGTAAAGTGCTTCGCGAAGGGAGAACGTTTGGAAGGAACCCTTGTCTTCATCTGGCTCATCTACATAAGCTAGCGCTTCATGACTCTAAGACCTTCTTCAAAAGCCTAGGCCTATGACCCTCCTTGAACAACCCGATTAAGCCGAAACCTTCATGTAGGAGCTTAAATAATTGCCAACACTATTTCGGGGATTCCTTATTATACTCGTAGTCTTATGTACCACAAAACCTTGTTCCAAGTATTAAGACCCGCATCTTGTAGAACAAACTTTTTAAAGGAGCCCTATTCTAACAGTAAACTATGGTACATCATACCCCAAAGCCCTATTAAAATTATGAATATCAGAGTAGCCTTTTACTAGCATCCCTTATTTAGATCCCCTTTTAAGGAACCCCGATATCAAACCCTTTATAATTCCCATAGTTTAGGGTCCTTAAAGTCATGCATGATTTATATCATCAACCGTATTAAGGCCTCTATAATAGGAATACAATAGGGCCCTAATATAATCATATATAGTCCTTATAGGCACTATTACAGGGTCGGGGGCAGCTTCTAAGTTTAGGGTTTAGAGGTTTAGGCTTTCAGCTTCAGGTCCAGCCCAAGGGCTACCTCTGCGCCACCTCGGGCGCGACTTGTCGCCAGGGATGGATCTGAGGGCCGCGTGACGGCCGCCCGCCAGAAACCTCCGGCTTTAAGGTTTCGGGTGCTTTAAAGGTTTTAGGATTTAGGGTCTAGAGATGTTAGAGGGTTTCAGGTTTAGGGTTTACGGTTCATACAATTGGTTTGGGGTTTAGGGGTTTAGGGCTTAGGTTTGAATTGGTTTAGGGTTTATACCATTGGTTTGGGGTTTAGGGGTTTAGGGCTTAGGGTTTGATTGAGGTAGAGGTTTAGGGCTTGGGGTTTAATTGGTTTAGGGTTCAGGAATTTAGGGCTTAGGGCTTACTACAGGGGCTTCAATAATTGCCTACACAATTTTTGGAGGGTTCCTTATGATAATTATGGGATAATGGACCCAAAACCCTATTCTAACTTCTAAGAATCACTAAGGCCCCTATAGTAGGGTTTAATTTTGGTCATTATGCAATTAGGATTCAGATGACTATACGGATTATAGTTTATCCAACTAGTATCAAGAGTATTCCTTCGGGCTCCTGAATGCAACTATGCTACAGCATACCCAGAGACTCCAATATCCCTTAATTAAGGAATATTCCTTAAATTATGGTAGGATCCCTTATATGATTTAAGGTAAATTCCTTAATTCAGGGGTATTGGAGTCTCTGGGTACCCACGAAGCCAATTCTGCACATTGCGGCAGCCATCTTGAGCTTCCGTGGGGGGGTTTCGGAGGCCTCAAAAGGTGGGATGAAGGTAGGTAGGATTAAGGATCCCTTATGTAAGGACTCTTTTTTGGGAATATCCCACCTACCTTCATCCCACCTTTTGAGGCATCCGAGGGTTGGCCCAGGGCTGGTCCTGTTGGGTTTTTTGTGCTTTCGGCTCAGCATCTTTGGAGTTTAAGAGGCAAGTTAGCGGGTTAGGGCGTTCGCTTTGTTTGTTCTGGGTCGAGGTTCAGGGACTGGGTATAGGGGCTTGTTTACGGGCGGAATAAGTTGGAGTACTGCACAGGTGCGTTTGCTCTGATCTTTGCGCCCAAACCCTCGACAAGAAAACAAGCACAAACATGCACTACGATCATGCTTATTTTTGAACTTTACAGCTCCCGTTCAAAAAAGAAGAGCAAAAGGAACCGAAAGCCACACAATAATTTGAACAAAGTATTCAAAAACGATTGAAGCAGCAGCAGAATGCTAGAGGTGTCTCGGGGCTCCGTCCTCCTCGTCTCCTCAGCCGGTGCGGCGAGAAGTTCGCGGAGAGAAACGCCGGGGACCAGGCAAAGTTAGGCTTTGGGGCTGAGGGCTTTTTCTGAGGGTGGAACAGGGCTGTGTAGGAAGGATGACAAGAAGATGTTATCAGGCTTTATGTGACTATGGGCTTGTGGTTCCAGGGCTTTGAGGTTTCGGGCGTGGTATAAAGGTTGTCGCTGTAGGCATTTCGGGAGGTTCAGGGTGAAATAGGGGGTTCAGTGCCTCTGAGTTGGGATTTTGGGCTTGGGGTGCAATAAATATGAGCCGTTCCGGCGGCGGTTCGTGAGTGTTTTGGCAGGTGTTTATCTGTGCTTCCCGAAGACTACAGACTCCAGCATCCCTTGGTTAAAGCTTCCTTATAAGAGTCAACTATGGAGGCGAGCATCCTTTATCCACGGGTTTGTTCTTACGAATCCTTGGTATGCTAGTATATAAGTTAATAAGGTTTCTGTCAGCCTTGCCGGCGGTTGACAACTCCATCCACTCAGCATGTTGAAGCTTGCTTTGTGCGTGTAAAGCTTAGCTCGTTGGTTCGTGCAAGACTGTCGGGGCCTCTAATATAGCGGCCTTCATAATTACCTATACTCTTCTGGGGGCTCCTTGTTGATATAGTTCTAGTACAATATACCGCCCCCAAACCCTATTCTGATTATTAAGGCCCCCACATGATGCCCTCAACCGCCCAAACTCAACCGGAACTGAAAGCTCACGATCATTCTGAGAACCCTGTAATTCACCCACATAAGCCTCTGGGATGCGGGTTTCAATCTTGGGAACCCTAAACCCCTGAATCCTAAACCCCTGAACCCTAAACCCTGAACCCTGGAAGTTTCGCAGGCGACCGTCAGCAGACTCGGACGTCGAGGTGGCAGTTTCTGAAAACAGGGGACCCGAATATAGTACCCTATAGCGAATCCCAGGGCTCCTTTAAAGAGATCTATAAGGGTACCTTTAAGGGGCCCTGTAAGGGATTTTAAAGGTACCTTTAAGGGGCTCCTTTAAGGGATCTATAGGGGGTTTAGGGTTTAGGGTTTAGGGTTGATGATGTAAATCCTGCATTACCTTAAGGACCCCAAACTATGGGAATTCTGGTATATTCCTTATTATGGATAATGCGGGATGTATATCATCAACCGTAGTACCCTAAATAGTAAGCTTCTTAATTATAAGGACCCCAAAATAGGGTACCCCTATTCTCGGAAACTCCCAGGTGGGAGACAGCTCCTGGAAAGCGGCTCATAAACAGGGGTGTCGGGTGGAGGGTTCGGCGTTGCTTGCAAACGCGGCTCCGATGATGTTCTGATTTGTGGTGTGAACTGCTCAGTCATGAACTGCACATCCAATCCGCGACTGTAGACCTCCCTGTACCTCGATCTCAAGTAAGTTGCAACTCGGCCCGACCTACGACCGCAGCAGTTGGAACGATTCCTGTAAGCGCCTTCTTTGGCCAGCTTCTTTGTAGCTTCCTGTCCACAACACAAGGAGTCTAAGCAACCACCGACCCCTCCCTCCCATACCCGAAAGATCGTGCCGCGGACATTGCTGGTGCCGCGCGCAGAGCCAGCGGCGCAGGCACAAGAGCGGGGGAGTGAGATTTTGAATTTAAAGCCGCCGTGGACGTGGGGCTGGAGCGCGCATGAGATCTCGCAGACTTCTTGGGAGCTTAAACCCGAAACCCCTATCAAACCATGTAGTAATCTCTTGGATGAGGACTTCGAGGAATCAGTCCAGCTTAACCTAGGAACCTGATTAAGAAACCCTGTCCCTACAGCCCCAAAATATTCAGAGCCACATATTCAAAAAGACTAATAAGACCCAGGGTTTCTTATTAATAAGTTCCCACATTGTATAGACTTTAACTTTAAAGCTTTGCACTAAGAAGACGCAATGAGCATCCAAGGTGAGCCGGCCAGCGTCAAAGGTGGTGCAGCACTTCGGCAGCCATTTAAGGGTTTAGGGCATTCCGTGTGTACGGTTTAGGTTTAAGGTTTTTGGAGTTGGAGTTGAGGGTTAAGGTTTTGGGATTTGGAGTTTAGGGTTGAGGTTTTTGGGATTTAGGTGTGAGGTTTAGGCTGCCACAGCAAAGGTACTCTTCACCGCAGGTCAGCAAGATGGTAAGACATTGAAGTGTGAATGTGCGCTGATGTTACTCTTGTAAAGGCTTGTAGAGACGACGGACGACACCGTGTGAGACATTCAAGTTGCCACCCGCGCTTGTGGGTTTTAGGTTTTAGATGGTTCGAGTTGTCGGCTTTAGGGCGTTCTTAGAGGTTGAGGATTAGCTAGGCGGTCTCGATATCCAGAGATCGGGTACCCCAGGTCCACTTATTGTCTTGGGGTTTAGGGTATATTTATTGATATACATATGTGTGTATATATATATATGTACCTATTTATCTACTTTATACTTACTTATTTGTTTATGTGTAAACTGCAGAGCCATATATCCGTTATAAAACCCCTTCTTGTGGGAAACCTATTTAGCAACTCGGACTCTTTGACGAGACACAGTAACCAGTAGTTGCACTGCAACTGAGGATCTCGGAAAGAACCCCTTAACTCCTCGGCACGAAACTGGCCCCGGTTAAGGGTTTAGCATTTAGGGCGTAGGGATTTGGGTTCACAGGGTTCATGTAGGGTTTATAGGGTTATACTAGGGTTGTAAGGCTTGGGGTTTAGCCGTAAGCCTCTTCAGGCTCACGGCGGCGCAGACGCCGCCACCCCCGCGTACCGTGCGGCGCAATGGATCGCGGGAGCAGGATCCCGCCTGGTGGACGCGGCTTCAGGGATACATGGTAGGTTAAGGTTGTAGGGTTTAGGACATAGTTTGTACACCGTAATATGCGGCTATACACTCTCGAATGTATTATGATGTATACTACATTGTACTATGCTGCACTCTAAGGTTCAGGTGTCATAGTCCTTACGGCTCAGCGTGTGTGAGCATAGAAGGAGAAGAAGTGCTGCCACAGCAGTCAGGAGGTTCCAGTTGTAGCGGTTCTGAGGCTTTGAAGGGAACTCCAGAAAGTTGGAATATGGTTTCAGGGATACCCTATAATTTACCATAAAGGGTTTAGGATAATCATATTCCAACTTTCTGGCTTTTACCTTAGAGGTTTAGGGTTTCGGAGATTCTTTTCACAGTGTTTCTGAAAGCCGGATGCTCCCAGCACCCGCCATGCCGAAACCTGTACAGCACGTGTGGGCTTCTGTCGTGCTACGAGGCTCAGACGGGTTGAATCCGGCATCCTACAAACTTCTGTCTTGTTTTTTAGTAGGGAATTGGGGGGAGTAGGTTATGGAGACTGCTCTTGGGGAATATATACCTTAAGCCGGAATAACCTACCTTTTCAGGGCTCCCTATTATGATTTCCTTATACAAGTCCTTAAAAAGGTATATAGGTTCTTCCGGCTTTAGGTAGGGACTACTATAGGGACATTCTTCCCCCCTTCCCTACTAAGCACCAGACAGTCTTCAAAGCCAGGGGGCCGCCTCCTAAGGCCAGTCGCCCGACACCTTGGGCCCAGAGGTAACCAGAGACTCCAATGTCCCTTAACTGAGGAATATTCCTTAAATCAGATTAGGGATCCTACTATAATTTAAGGTATATTCCTTAATTAATGGATATTGGAGTTTTTTTGTAACACAAACCCGTAAACCCTAAAAAAGGGGGCTTTGATAAATGAAATAGGGTTCCTTGTAAGGGGATCGAAAAGGGATACCACAAGGGTACTGTAATAGAGGGGCCTGAATAGTTAGAATAGGGTTTTGGGGCCCATGAACTCTTTGTAGGAAGAATAGGGTTGCAGGGCTTCTAGTGCTTTGCTCTCTCGTCGAAGCTATCGTAGACAAGACCAGCACTCACTAAACTACCTTCAACATGGTCTCTTTTCTATCATACGAGCGCTTCAGAAAATGACGAACCTGACAATCGCATACGTACGTAGGTCAGGCAGGTCTGGCCGCCTAACCCTTGGCCATCCTCTTGGGTTCGGAGCTTAGGTGCACTCAACATCCTCCTCACGACTTCAACCCGAGCCCCTGAATCCGAAAACCAAGGCCTAAGCTCTGAATCCCGGTAGACGCCCTCGTGTACTACGGTTGATGATATAAATCCCTGCATAACCCATAATAAAGAATATACCATAATTCCCATAGTTTAGGGTCCTTAAGGTAATGCAGGATTGGTATCATCAACCGCATCACTCTGGTACCACGGACTTCTAGGAAGCCTCAGGAGGAACACCCCCAAACCCGATTTGAGGAGCCGGGTTTTCACCCTGGGCAGGAGCTGCGAAAGGTTTTTGGAGTATAGACTTCGGGGGTTCCCAAGTTAGGACTTTCTGGCTGACATGTTTGGGAGTTGCAGGGTTGGGAGGGCTTAGGGTTTGGGGCTTCGGGATAGCAACCCATAACCCTAAACTTGATGCTTCTCAGACCTTGTAGAAGCCTTGTAAAGCCGGTGCAAGTGATAGTTTTGAGGGTCACTAGACAGGAGGAGTCTTGGGCTGACCCTAAACTCTAAACCAGTTATATAGAAGCTTGAATGATTTCCAATTGCGATTATTCCTCAACGCTTCCGTTATTTCTAATCATGGCGGAATTTTCCCTAAAAATGCTAAGTCAAGTTACTGAGGGTTCTTTTGTAGCTGTGGGCTGTGCATGATGCAGATGGGCATACTACTGGGAATCGTAGCTTGTGAGAAGAGTATTCCCGTGGGACCTGACCTGACACCGCTGCAATAAGATGAGAGAAATTAACGATCTTCGTGTGAAGCTGCCGCCGATTGATTAGCATAGTTCTTACCCGAAGCAGACATTTGGCCATGGAATCCGCTACCATCTTCCGCACAAGGTGCGCCGCAAGAATGCCGCGCCCGACAGGAGACCAATGCGTTTTTCTGGTCCAAGATTCAACATTATGCTGTCTGTGCCCCTGGCGGCTGAGCGTTAAAACTCAAGCACGCCAAGTGCGATAAGGGTGCAGCACCAGCTTGACTCAACGGATTACATTGCCACCCTGCTTCAAGGGCAGTTTTTTCGATGATGTTGGTCAAGAACTGTCGCTGCTGCGATTTCACGCCCATGGAGGGTCGGTCCATTCACAAGCAGGCCGTCGAAGCACCTTGACCTGGACCACCCCAGAACCCCCAACACGACCCAGATTTTTCCTTCGCTCCTTATTGTAATTCGAGTACAATATACCAGAAAAGACCCCAAAACCTCATCTTACTTATCGGGGCTCCTATATTATTGTATCCCAGTGCCCTGTTTGGGCTTAGCCGTTCAGCGTTTCCGGCTTAAAGATCGCCCCCGAAAGCCGCACTACGTGACTCGGACCCTGCGCCTTCAGTGACCCCAACCCTAACCCCCAAAAACCCCGCAATGATACCCTATACAGTAGAAGCCAGAAAGTTGGAATATCATTATCGTAGCCCCTTTAAGGTAAATTATAGGGGATCCTACCATTAATCCATATTCCAACTTTCTGGAGTTCCCTTTAGTTACTAGAGTCAGAAACACCTTCTTCAGACCCCGAACCTCCAAAGTGCTGCCATAAGCGTGCGGTAAGGATACCCCTAACGGTTGATGATATAAATCCTGCATTACCCATAATAAGGAATACACTATAATTCCCATAGTTTAGGGTCCCTAAGGTAATGCAGGATTTATATCATCAACCGTAATTAATTACACCCTAAACCCGAAGCTCTTAGCCCACAGGGGCTCAATCCCAGGAGCAAGAGAGGAAAGAGCATCAATCGGCCGCTCTCCGAAGTGAGGCTTCTCTCCCGGAGTATTGCGGACATACTTAATGAATCTTATAAGGAGCCCTTACAGGAACCCTTGAAGGCTATCAAAAACAAGATCCTTAAAGGAAGCATAGAAGGAACCCTTATAGTATAGGAACCCTTGAAGGGGCATTTAAAGGGAAAAGGAATCCTAAAGGCCGCTGCTTTGTGGCTTAGGGGAGTTGGGGGTTTGGGGTGCAGAAGTTTGGGGTTGAAGGGCTATTGTTGCCTTCAGAGCGTGCCAAGATGGCCAATGTAATCCTGAAACCGTGGTCAGTGCAGGATGGGGCAGTGCGCAGCTGTAACGCGTCTTGCAACTGTCTGCTGTCTCCACACTGTCGGGGCTCAAAGGCCAGGGGCTGCTGCTGGGAGAATTCTCCTTGCCATGACGTGTGGTTGGGACTGTTGGTGAGAGTGGCTTTTTGCGGAGTCCTTGGTCATCCGCCGCAGATCGTCATTTCTTGCAATGTCTTGCTCCTACAAGAGACCACACGCATCTCCCTCGAAACTCCGTCGTGACTTTGCTCGATGCTGGGCCCACAAAAAGCGATTGGGCAGTCAGGAGCATAGATGTGGCTTGAGGGATGCGCTAGACAGCGTTCTTAGTCACAGAAGCTCTTGCTTCACCCAGTATTGGTGCCAGTGGATTGGCAGCGAAGGAGGTCTGACACAACAGGGTCGGCAGCGCGAGCTTTTCCCACTGCCCCCGGCTACAACGTGGACACCAGGAGTGAAGCACTTGCCATGTACCATTGAGACAGCCTTGACGTTTCTGAACATGTGCATCGCTTCCCTGAATTTGCTTGCTGGAGACATGCACAGTGGTTGCGCTATGCAAGGCTGCCGCAGCAGCCCAACTGCCGCGCAGCAACAAGCCATTGACCATGTAGCTCATCGCTGCAATCGCTTCTTGGTCGAACTGTGCAGTGGCACCTCCGAAACCGAGAGCTGGGAGAGGGCTTTTCGCAGCTTCGAAAGCCCGAGTGGAGTTAAGTACCCCAAGTTGCAAGCCGAGGCGGTGGACTTGCCTGACCGAGCGGGCACTTGTGATCCCATGACGCTTCTACCTGCCGAACTTGCCGAGAATGTGTGCGACCCTGGTGCTATTTTCCAAACCGCTGAGCAGGGACATGCCTCAGCCGTTGTGCCGACTGGAAAAGAGCGTGGAGAGTACTTGAAGCTCGTTCATCGGCAGCTGCAGTGTGGAAAACTGGTGCTGCTGACCCGCGTCCGTCAGGTCGGCGATGTCTTCTGCGTCCCGAATAGTCGGACCCTTCGAAACAGCGTGAGATTTGGAATGGCACGGCTGTCTCGGGTATGGCCGTAAAACCTCCGACGCCTATGCTGCTGGCAAACCCAAGCTGCTTTGTGGACTTGCTTTTCAGAGAAGGAGAAAGCATTTACATGTCCAAGCGGGACGTGCACACATGTTTTGACGTCCTTCAAGCACCAAGTGGTCTGCAAGAGTGGTTCGGACGCCCACCAATAACCCTTGCTGAGCTCAGCCAGGTTAGCGGTGCTGAAGTTGACGAGTTGCGAAAGTACCTCCCGACAAACCTTCATGATGCTGTGCAGCCCAAACAGTTGGTCTACCCAGCCAGCGCTGTCTGGCCCATGGGCTTCAGCTGGAGTTCTTGCGTGGCGCAGGCATGCACTGTGGCGTGTTGCCAAGAGGCCGGGGTCAGCAGCCAACTTCATGACCATGGAGCAAGCAGTGCCTACAGGTCCGGAAGTTTGTGGCGTCGCCACAGATGATACGTTCTTCATTCACAAAGATAAGGCAGTTGGGGCTCAGCGTTTGTGCCGCTTGGATGGGGCACTTGCCGGTCACGGCATGCCGAAGAATAAGTCGAAGGATGTGACTTTGGAGACCGAGATGACTGCCTTGGGTTGCAAGCTGACTGTTCAGCCACCTGCAGTGGAGCCCGACTCTGGTAAGCTAACTTTGGCCTTCAAAGCTCTTTTGGATGTGCTGGCGCAGCGTACAGCGACTCCGGTTGGTTTGTCTCGGTTGCTCGGAGTTGAGCAGTGGTTCTGCCTACTCAACAGGCCCATGTTCAGCATCTTCGACAAGGTCTATGACTTCGTCAGGAAGGAACCTCAGGCATGTTCGTTTCTTCTTCCAGACGCCGTGTGGACAGAACTTGCAGTGGCAGCGTTGCTAATGCCTTTGCTTGGAGCTGACTTGAGCAGAGGCTTCCTTCCGCAACTCATTGCGTGTGATGCAGCTCCGCAGTTCGGTTTTGGAGTCAGTTTCTTTCGTTGCTCTAGTAAGCTTACCGAAAAGGTGGGGTGTCTTGCAGAGCGCCGGGGTGACTACATCAAGTTTTTTCCCGAGCCAGGTGCCCCTAAAGCAAAAGACCGGTTAGGGACTCCACATACGTTGCCACTACGACCGTCAAGGTTTCGCACAGCCATCAGCGCAAAAGCAAAATGGAAGGCACACTCAGGTGTGCTTGAGGCACGTGGACTTCTGCTAGCTGTCAAGTGGGCCCTGAGGAGCAAGCGAAACTTCAACCGGCGCATCGTGGTGCTCGTTGATGCGAAGGCAGTCCTGGGCGCAGCCACGAAGGGACGCACGTCAGCTCGAGTCATCCGAGGAGTGCTGCGCAAGCTTGCTGCATTGCTACTTTCCACCAACAGCTTGCTGCGCCTGGTTTACGTGCCGACGGAGCACAACCCGGCAGATGCACCATCGCGAGGACGCCGACGTCGTCCAAACCCTACCCGTGCAACTGGGTTTTAGATTGAGGGTGTTCCCTGAGGTTTTTGGTTTTGAAAGTCTCGCCTACACTCAGCTGCTTGACACCGGGGGCAACGTGTGCCATTCACGCACGGTCTGGTGTGTGATTGCGCAACCAGCTGCTGGCAAAGCTGGGCTCTGTGTCGAGTAGTGTGGGTTTCCATGGTCTGTGCCAGAAATGAGTCAAGCCACATCTTGACTGCCCTTGAGGGCATTCTTGTTCTGCGTAGATAGTTCTTTTCGGCGATTTATGGTCGCCAGCCGCCTGGTGTGTGTGGGTTTAGTTTCTTTGGACCGGGATTTGGCAGCTTGAAGCTGTCAGTGCCGAGCTCAGAGACGGATTCTCTACACACAGGTGAGCAAAATCTTGTCGTGCCGTCATCTGCCTGAGGCAAACTGACACAAGCGCATGTAGCAACAATGAAGGGCTATTGTTGCCTTCAGAGCGTGCCAAGATGGCCAATGTAATCCTGAAACCGTGGTCAGTGCAGGATGGGGCAGTGCGCAGCTGTAACGCGTCTTGCAACTGTCTGCTGTCTCCACACTGTCGGGGCTCAAAGGCCAGGGGCTGCTGCTGGGAGAATTCTCCTTGCCATGACCCCAGCCCACCCTCCCATTGTCAAGGGGTTTAGTTTCTTTGGACCGGGATTTGGCAGCTTGAAGCTGTCAGTGCCGAGCTCAGAGACGGATTCTCTACACACAGGTGAGCAAAATCTTGTCGTGCCGTCATCTGCCTGAGGCAAACTGACACAAGCGCATGTAGCAACAATTACGATTTAGGGTTTAGGGGTTTGGGGTTTGGTGCAGGCAATTTGGGGTGGAACGCGGAAGCGGACCGACAAGTTTATCCGACGTAGCCTTCAACAGATCGAGACAGAAGCCTTCAGGAACCAAAGACCCGAAATCTTCAAACCAATGTGGAGTCGCGGTTTTGTTCATAGCTCCTACCCTATACTATACGCGGTGCTGCACGCACCAGTACCCAAGAATCCGTCATAACTCATATCGTTCGCTGCAAGCCGCCGTGCCTGCCAGCCCGAAACTGAAACCGGCGTCGAAAGCCGCAGGGTAGGGTATAGGGGAGGATCGGGGAGTTGGGTAGAGTACAGCAGAACGGAGTAGTCGGGTCAGGGTCGGGCAGGGGAGGGTCGAGCCCCTGAACCCTGCCTTAAACTACCAGTAACCCTACTTTTTGTAGGTTCTTACTATAAACCCTAATATGGAGAATATACTTGGAGGGTCGGGGGACTTACTAAGTAGATATTTTGTAGAGTTATAAGTACCATAACCCCAATTAGGATCCCTTTTAGGGTGCTTATAAGTCTACTTACTACCCACTTACTAAGTCCCCCGACCCTCCAAGTAGGGGCCCTACAAAAAAAGTAGGTTTTGGTAGGTATAAGGTGAACCCCAAAGGCCCCTAACCCCCCAAAAAGGTACACGGCACATGGGATGACGGTCCGTACAGGGGTTTAGGATTTAGGGTTTAGGGTTTAGGGTTTGCTGGAAACTGAAAGGGGCCCGTAGAGGGGGCTTCTCTGAGAAGGTGCTCCGCTTCAAGCAGGAGAGAGAGGCTGTTTGGGAACATCATAATATAGAGGGCCTAAATAACCAATGGGGTTGTAGGGGCCTAAATAATTACCAATGGGAATATAGGGGCCTAAATAATTACCAATACTATTTGTGGGTTCCTCATTATACTTATGGTATGATGGACCCCAAAACCCTATGT
The DNA here is from genome assembly GCA_905221615.1 of Symbiodinium sp. CCMP2592. Taxonomy (NCBI): domain Eukaryota; class Dinophyceae; order Suessiales; family Symbiodiniaceae; genus Symbiodinium; species Symbiodinium sp. CCMP2592. Next base: position 156,214 of record CAJNDT010000646.1, on the reverse strand, counting down.
GTCAAGTGTCGGGTTCGAAAATCGGCTTTAAGGTGCAAGTGGTGTTCGGGGGCGGGGATGTGAGGGCTTTGGGGCTTTGCCTCATGATTTTAGGAGTCCATGAATTTCGGGCTCGAGTTACACGGTGCCAGCGCTTCAGAGGTTGAATTCAAGGTCTCCGGGTCCAGGGGCTCGCCTTTTGTTTTTCGTGGTTGGGGGAGCTCCTTCCTTTCTGGTTCGGGGTTCAAGGTCTGGGTTTCAGCATTGCCTAGGATGCCCAGTAGTACCCTTATTCCCTTTTTGTAGTCCTAGGTTCCTTATAAAGTTACCCAATACCAAAAAGAGAGGCCTTTTCATTCTTAGGTTACTGGGTATCCTAGTCTGGGTTTCAGCATTACTGTTTCAGGGTTGCGGATTTATTTATCGTGCTGGAGAAATACTGACAGTAGGGGCAGAAAGAAGCTCCTCAATGGTGATGGAGCAACAGCTACAGAGGTCTGATTCATTGGGTGGCAGTATCCCCTTGATCATAAGCCTTAACGACTTACGCAAGTAGACGATAAATAAATGGACCCACAGAGCCGTATCCATTTTTCATGCCTCTGAATTACTTGCAGTGGAACGCTTTCTTGGTATCTTGTTGTGGACCCGCCCGAAAAGGCCTGAAAGCAAGCCTGAACCTTAAACTTTCACTCTGCCAAGACGCCCCAAGGGCCCTTTAATAGAGTCCTTATGGCCCTTCAACAGTGGGTATTTGGCGGATATTGGAGGGTACTTGGGGGTCTAGGTGAACCGGCCCTAAACCCGCAACTAAGCCCTCAACCCCGTTTCCTAGCAGTTCAGGCCTTCCAGGAAGAAATGGAGCAGATGCTGCAGAGACTCCGCGGCATTTTATTCGGTGTGGTAAGCGGGACTTTGCTGAGGGTTTAAGGTTTAGGAACTTAGCGTATCTTCTTTGAGGCAGTATGGGGCGTTTTTGCTAATGAACTTAATGTAAGTTAAACACAGGGTTCTATAGTATACTATATGGTGTCTGTATTATGGTAACTTAGAGTAAACCACTTAACAAGAACCCAGTAAGGGGGGGCCTTGTGCTTGTGGGACTTCGGCTACATACGCTTCTCCAGAGCTTTGTGGCTTTTGGTTCAGGCTGAGGAGCTCTTGAACGACAGGGTCTGTCTATTAGGGTTCCGGTTTTGGGGTTTAGGGTTTAGGGTTCCGGTTTTGGGGTTTAGGGTTTAGGGTTCCGGTTTTGGGGTTTAGGGTTTAGGGTTCCGGTTTTGGGGTTTAGGGTTTAGGGTTCCGGTTTTGGGGTTTAGGGTTTAGGGTTCCGGTTTTGGGGTTTAGGGTTTAGGGCTTAGGGAGTTAATGGTCTCGGCAACGAGGTCTCTCTTCTACATCGCACCGTCGCGCCGTGCAGCCAGAATGGCAATCTACCCTGCATTCAGGACCTTCAACTTGGAGATTCATGGGTAGTTATAAATAGGGTTATAAGTCCCCTTATAGGGGTTATAACCATAGTTACCCTATTGAAAACCCCACACAAAACTACCCATGAAACCTCCAAGAACGCACGCATTGAGGGCGAGTCCTCAACAGCCGAGCTGGCGAGGCTTCGTGAACGAAGCAGGGGATGGCTGGCAAAGTTCCTAAACTGGGCTTGGGCAGCAATGCGAGAAGAACAAGAAAGCCAAAGAAGACTCAACCCTTCTTGGTGCTTGAAGGCCACCTTGAAGAGACTGGCTTGAATTGGTGCCGCAATATACCTAGCTCAGCTGAAACCAGGGCCAAGCTCTGCGCCACTGGCGGTAGGGCCTTGCCAAACTGCAAGGCCTGTAGAAGACCCTATCTGACCTGGTTTATGTCAATTTGTGTCTTGACTTGTAAGGTTGATCGTTATGAAGTTGCGGCTCGGGCTCAGATTGGTCTTAACGATCAGCTGAGTGTTCCGAATAGCATTCCAAGACCAACAGATACCTGTGTCATAGTTGGGTAACATTTTACATTATTATGGGTACTAAAACCCAATAAGGAATAAAAATGTACATTTCTAATCCTATACCAAAACAACAGAGGCAGTGATAGATAGTCATGTCAAGCCGTGGTACCTTTTTGCGCCCTACTCTTCCAAGTCGTGCCTCACAGGTTCCTGAAGGATATCATTCACGTGATTTTTGGTTTCCAACGGTGCGCTCTTCCAATGTCGATTGATCTCCAAAGACGTTTCTCTGCCTTACCTTTTTGATAGCTCGTGCCCCAATAAAGCACCACAACTCAAATTTGTGCACGGCTTTTAAGATTTTGAGAGTTGACTGAGATCCGACATAATGTGGGAACCTGGTTAAGAAACCTTGGGCCTTTATCAGGGTTCCTCTTATGAATCCTACTGTTTTGGGGTTATAGGCCCAGGGTTTCTTAATCAGGTTCCTACATTACCATGTTATTCTTCTTCCAATCAGAATCAAAGTACAACTAAGCACAAGCACGATCCTGCTGTTCTGAATTGTGATGAAGTGTGGGCAAGAGCTCCGGGTGGTCTTTCTATATTGAGGCTCGTTTGGGGGTTGATTTGGGTAGGAGGTAACAGGCCCTACTATGCTACTAAACACATGGTAACCCAGGTGCACTATCGGTTGATGATATAAATCCTGCATTGCCCGTAAAAAGGAATATACCATAATTCCCATATAGTTTAGGGTCCTTAAGGTAATGCAGGGTTTATATCATCAACCGTATACACCCCCTCTGCAGATCGAGACACTTTACACCCCAAACTCTGATGCCAACGCCCACAGCCCCACCGGAATCTGCTACGCCCCCTCTGCCTCCCGAACCCTTATCCGAAACTACCAAAACCTAAATGCCCTAAGCCAGCAAAACCCTAAAACCCTCAAGCTCGGGATTCCGGGCCTGACGACAAGGCTTGGAAGCCTTTGGCACGAAGCCTTCAACCCTAAACCCAAAACCCTAAACCCGAAACCCCAAAACGGCACTTGATCCGAGGACCGCACGGGAACGGAAAGCGCGGGAGGACGCCCTCGCGCTTGAGGTTCCTTCTTTGCTTCCTTTAGAGGGACCCTTAGGGGTGTAGGGGGGAGAGGGAGGGTGTAGGGTTTAGGGTTTAGGGGAGTAGGGGGAGAGGGAGTCTTAAATGCCCATAATCAGGACCGAATAAGCCTTGTTTGAGGAAGTACAATCCCCCCTACCCCCCCTTAGGGTCCCTATGATTCCTTTACTTTCAGTTGATTGGGCTTCTTTGAACCCACCCTCATGAGAGCTAAAGCCTACCTGTGGATCCAATAACTTAAATCTTTTGCGGGGTAAGCAACACAGGGGCCGAAAATAATCAGAATAGGGGTTTGGTGGCCCATAATACTATAACTACAATAAGGAACACCCAAACTAGTATTGGTAATTCTTTAGGCCCCTACACTAGTTTCTAATTCTTCGGTCTGCTGCGGAGAGAAGGTTCTGAGGTTTCAGGCGTCGTGTTGGAGAGCCAAGCACGACGTCCCCCAACATCAGCGGGCAGTATCTGCAAAGAGACCTCGCTGGGAATCAGAGCTGTGCTGTGGTACAACGTGCATTCATGGTTGGCTCGTTGTCGAATTTGCGGCAGGGTTGGTTTGCTAGCGCACCCAGCAGTACCTGTATGCCCTTCTCTTTTCTAGGCGTCCATCCCTAAACCCTAAACCTTGCAGGGGCGCGCTGTGTCAAGTGTGATCCGTGAGTTTGACATCATGACATCCTCTGGGAGCCCTTATAAACCATTGGGAGGTCACTGCGGGGCCGTGGCCTCGGAACTGTTCTAACTACTTAGGCCCTTATGTGGGGATTCCCAGGCTCTGGGCCTTGACCGTGTCGGGAAGTTCCGCCGCCTCCTGTTCCCTCGCAGGTGGAGGAGTACGAGAAGAAGAAAGCCGAGGCATCGTGCTGACTGAGAGTAGGATTATGAACTTCGTGTTGGGGCTTTCATGGTGCATGCTGGACATGGTTCTGAGGGCTTAGGGGTTTCGCAGGCTTAGTGGCTACCTTGCTATATTGCATGAGGGTTTGGCGATCGGGCGTCGGGATAAAACTGTTGAGGGCAGGAGGGTGGATTGGTTTGGGACTACACAAAGACTCCGAAAGACATCCCTCAACATGCAGAAATCCTCAGCCCCGCACCTACACGCTCTGCAAGATTCGATCGCTTTTGTCTTCCGGCGTTCAATTCCCATGTTTCCCCACGAGATCCTTCCACGCATGGTGGCGTTTAGGGATTGAGGGTGTTGAATTTTCTAGGGGGTGTACAGGGGTTTCAGGCTTGGGGCGTAAAGGGTGTTAAGGTCCGCAGGACCTATGGGGCTTGCGGCGTACAGGCTTTCCCTTGAAGGGTGCACGGCTTAAGGGTTTAGGGTCGAGGCTACAAGAGCAGCACTGACAGTGATTGTCGCACGTGTCAGAGCAAAAGTAAAAGTATCATTCAGAGGTAGTGGCAATGCTAGCAACAGCAGCAACCACAGCGTGATGATCAGGCTTACATTGTGATGCAAAGGCTTGCCTTATAACCGAAACCCCTGAACCCCGAAACTGTAGCGCCTAAAGTTTTAAAGCCCGGATACTTATGCCTCCGTAAACCGAACACCATGGGAAAGTTCAAAAAAAGTCGGCTTAATTTCTAATGCTCACCGGGAAACCCTGGGAATCCTCTCAAAACTGCGACGCCTTCAGAGGCTCTGAATAGCGTGCTGTGAACCCCTTTGTAAAGCCAGACAGCCCTTACGAAGCGTTGCACAAAACCCTAAAAACCTCATCAAACCCCGGACCAACCTCACCAGAAACTGTCTCACACTTACAACGAATAAGAGAATCTAGAATCTAGGACTCAATGTACAAAAAGTCATTGTAAACCCTTTATAGCAGAAATAACAGACACTCTCCCCACTACTAGTACTACTACTACTACTACTACTACTACTACTACTACTACTACTACTACTACTACTACTACTACTACTCCTGCTGCTGCTGCTACTACTAGTAGTAGTAGTACTACTACTACTACTACTAGTACTACTACTAGTACTACTACTACTACTACTACTACTACTACTACTACTACTACTACTACTACTACTACTACTACTACTACTACCACGACTACGACTACGCTACGACTACGACTCCGACTACGACAACTACTTCCTCCTCCTCCTCCTACTACTACCACTACTACTACTACTACTACTACTACTACTACCACTACTACTACTACTACTACCACGACTACGACTACGCTACGACTACGACTCCGACTACGACAACTACTTCCTCCTCCTCCTCCTACTACTACCACTACTACTACTACTACTACTACTACTACTACTACTACTACTACTACTACTACTACTACTACTACTACTACTACTACTACTACTACTACTACTACTACTACTACTACTACTACTACTACTACTACTACTACTACTACTACTACTAGCTACTACGACTAGGACCCACAGTAAGCCCTTATTCCCTTTTTGTAGGGTTCAGGTTCCCGTATAAGCTAAACCAAAAAGGGCACCCTTTTTATTCCTAGGTTACTCTTGGGTCTAGACGACTACTACTACTACTACTACTACTACTACTACTACTACTGCTACTGCTACTGCTACTGCTACTGCTACTGCTACTGCTACTGCTACTGCTACTGCTACTGCTACTGCTACTGCTACTGCTACTGCTACTGCTACTGCTACTACTGCTGCTACTACTACTACTACTACTACTACGACTACTACTACTACCACCACCATCACCATCACCACAACCACCACCACTTGAGCGCCGAGCGAGGTGCACCAGAGACAGCAGAATCTCATCGACCAGCGAGCAGAGTGGGGATTCTCAGCGGCTCTTTGCAAGGGTTGCCTATACGGGCTGCATGGGAGTTCCGAGTATAGGGTTTAGGGTATATGGGAGTTTTCGAAAGCAGGGGACCCTGACATAGTAGCCTAAATAGTCGGATCATTATTGGGAGGATTGCCAAAATGAGGTACCCCTACGAAATTTTCGGAAACTCCCAAACCCTAAACCTAAACCCTCTAGATCCCTCATAGGAGCCCTTAACAGGAACCCTTATAGATTCCTTTACAGGAGCCCCTAATTTTCGGAAACTCCCACATGGAGTTCTACAGGGTGCCGAGGGGCTCTCGGAGGGCTTTTGTAGGAGTTTTACGAGGATTCTTCGTTCAAAGAATGTCAAATGGGTAGTTGTCAAAACTATGGTCCCTTTTGTAGGTCCCTAACATAGCACGGCACCGAATATTTAGCGTACCCAAAAAGGGACCAAATTTTTTCACAACCTCCTATATGGTTTCATGAAGTTGTAAGAGGTACAGTCTAAAGTTTAGCGTGCGAGCTTGGGGATTATGAGTTCGAAGGGCAGACATCTAGTGGCGCCATCGAAGCTTCCAAAGAAGTAAAAAAAGGTACGCCTGAAGCCGCCCATCGCTAAATGGGTAGTTGACAAAATGTTGGTCCCTTTTTGGGTACCCTAAATGTTAGGTGCCGTATTATCTTCGGGATCCAAAAAGGGACCATAATTTTGACAACCACCCAAATGCCAAAGCCAACATCATACTGTAATGTGCCAGAACGCGGGAACTGTTACACCCGAACCCGAAGCCACCCCTTCTTACCTTTGAGAGCCTATAGAGCCCCAAACTCTGAACCCAAGCCCCGATTTACGCGAGGCTTGAGCGGCGACGAGAAGAGATAAAGAATCAAGAGATGGAGATGCGAAAGGAGGCTCCAGTGGTTTAGGGTGGAAAAGGCTTGAGTGCTCAGCGTTTAGGGTCAGAGGGTGACAAGGATATCGGGCTTTAGGGATGTTGTAGTCTGCGAATAGAAGCCCTGGGTAGTTATACGTGGGGTTATAATTACGGTAGCTATGTTTACAACCCGTTCTAGGGGACTTATAACCCTGCTTTGAACTATCCATGAACCTCCAAGTGGGTGGTTGTCAAAATTATGGTCCCTTTTTGTATCCCTAATATAATACGGCACCTAACATTTAGGGTACCCAAAAAGGGACCCTAATTTCGACCCAAGTAGATAATGCTAGGTCACGTGGAGTTCAGAGCTCAGGGGTTTCATTTCAGGGTTTGCGGGTTCGGGCCCCGACGGCCAGAGGCAAGAAAAGTTTCCTTCGGACTGCATGTGTCGAGGGGTTGGGAGAGTGGTGTGTGGATTGCAGGTGCCGGTATGTTGAAAGATCCTGTTTTCAGGGTTAGTTTGGGTTCAGGCCTTGGGGCAGCATTGCAACTGCTACCACTTCAACTGCTCCGGTCATCCTATCCAACACCACTTACCATAACGTGCTACCACTACTACAACGACCACGATCACTCTTGGGTAAGCCCCAAGCCTAAACCTTGGGACCATGAGGAGCAGAGGCTCCAAGCAATCTCCGCAGATCTCGGACATGAGGCGGGTTGGGGTTTAGAGTTACGGGGGTTTTGGGCGGGGTTTTGGAGTTTGGGGTTGGAGGTTGGGGGGTTTTGGCATACGAGAGTTCAGACTGAAAGATGTGGAGTTAGGGTGCTACTTGTTTTGTGTTAGTCTTCTTCCCACTTCCACAAATTAGTTGTTGTTGCTTTGGTGGTTTAGCGGTCTAGAGTTTTGGGCCGTGGAAAGCTTCGAAATTGCATACTCGGCACGGGCCTTACTTACGGAGTGGCCATAGTCGACGCATGGCGAGGTTTGGGCCGTTCAGGAGTCTTCAAGGAACGTGGTCTGAAAAGCTTGGAGAGCTCGGGGAGCGTAGCTCAGGGTTCACAGCATTCGAGGGTTTAGAAGTTTGGGTTTCAAGTGTTGTAGGCTGGTGGTGCTATGCTTCATCTTCCGCAGCACGGTTCACACTGCTGCAGACAGTCTCTTGAACACTATGGAAAAGTCAAGTGATCGGATGACTCTTTGCCAAGATGTAACCGAGAAGCCTGAATAATCACCTACCTTTTTCCTCAGGGCTCCTGATTATAGCTATACTATAATATACCCCAGACCCCCATTCTGAGTAGTAGGCCCCTGTATTGCACATGCTTACGCAGTTATGCAGCTGTGTCTTTGTTTTTTCAACTCTGAGCTTTACTTCTGCGTGTACTGGTCCGAAAACGGGCATTTTGCGAACAGTACCTGCCCAGACCTGGATTGAAATTATAGTATCTTTTTGGAGAGCCTGTGAAATGGGGGGTAATCTAGAGTCTAGATAGCACGAGAACGGCAAATCTGCCTTACGCCCGTAAAGCAAGCCTGAACCCTAGACCCTGACCTCACAAACCCTTACTATGCAAACCCTAGCCCTCGTTGACGCCGACGCCAGAATGTCAGGATTGAGTTTCACCAGCTCCAATCTGCTTAATATAGGAGCCTTCATAATTAATTACCTATACCCCCAAAACCCTATTCTAAATATTAAGGCCCCTACATAAAAGCAAACCCCTTGTTTGAAGCAGCCGCGCCTTTGGGTCCAGGGCAAGGAGCATGCGGACCGCCTCGACCTCAGCAGCATACGTGAGAAGCAGATCCTTCAGAAAGTTGCACAGACCAAATCGAAACCATACTTTCAAGCCAAACTCTTACAAAGTTGTAGAACCCTCTTCTAACCCTAAGCCCGAAAACCATACTTTCAAGCCAAATTCTTACAAAGTTGTAGAACCCTCTTGTAAATTAAAAGAAGGGAGTTTTTGCCAAAAGTCCATAAGATCTGACCCAAGAGGGGTTGCTGTGACGTATGGGGTTCGGGGATCTAGAGGGTTACAGGGTTTTGGGTTAGGGTTTTGGGTTACAGGGTTACAGGGTTTTGGGTTTAGGGTTTAGGGTTTTGGGTTTAGGGTTTTGGGTTTTGGGTTTTGGGTTTAGGGTTTAGGAGTTTAGGGGTTTTGGGTTCAGGGGTTTAGGGTTTAGGGATTTCTGTAGCATGCTGGAGTTTCTTGTCTTCGCGGTCCACGTCAAACCACGCCAAGCTTGCAAGAGCTCTTGAATGTTAGTATGGGGGCCTTAATGAATAGAATAGGGTTTTGGGGCCCATTATGCTATAGTTGTGATTAGTAATCGTATTGGCAGTTATTTCCTACACTACACTACGACTATTACGATGCCTGTCAGTCTGTCCTTGCAGACGTACAGGCGCACAGCGGGCTTCCTGTACTCCAAGCATACTTGGAGGTTCATGGTTAGTTATAAATGGCGTTAGAAGTCCTCTAAAAGCGGTTATAACCATAGATACCCTGATTAGAACCCCACGTATAACTACCCATGAACCTCTAAGTAATCAATGGTTACCTATGAGCGCGAAGCCTCAAATCGGGACCCAGGCCGGGGAAACCTAAACCGGACGCTAAGTCTTTCCTGGACCCTAAGGAACCTACCTTTTTTAGGGTTCCCTAATATGATTTCTTTATATAAGTCCTGAAAAAGGTAGGTTACGTGGGGTTAATGTTGTCATAGTTGGGTAACATGTTTTACATCTTTATGCATGCTTAAACCCAATAAGGAATAAGACTGTACATTTCAACTCCAATCCCAGCCATGAACTACGTAGAATTAAGGCGCTATTCCAAGCCGGGAGATGTCCTGGTCCAGCTCACAGACGAGACCCCCCGAAATCCGAGACGGAGTCCCGCTTCGGGTACCGGGCTTTTCGAAGTTTGTCGTTTTTGAGAAGGGGGTTGAGAAAATCGTTGTTCCAGAACGGTGTTCGTAGGATTTTAGTCATTTTGGCGGATTGGGTTTAGGGCTGAGGACTTGGGAGCGTAGGGCCTAGGGGGTTCCGGTTAGTTAGGCAAGAACATCCATTGAACAGCTAGGAACAATGCTGAAGCCGTAGGAAGAAAGCCTGATTGGAATGCCAAGGCAGCAACATCCTCCGTCGCGAGAAGGAGGAGTGCCTCTGACAAAAGACGATGTTGACCCTAAGCCCGAAACCCTAAACCGTGAAGTTTCCGTTTGGTGGGCTGATCTGTGACATGGCAGGCCAGCAGGCCGCAGCCAAAGCCCAAAAGCCAAGCCAGCCCAGCCCGCCAGCAACCCAACTCAGCCTACCCCTGCCCCTATCATCATCACAACATCTTCATCGTCATCAACATCATCATCACCATCACCATCATAACTTTTATCATCACCATCATCATGCTGCTTGAGTGTAAGGTTAAGTTAGCAAGAGGCTCAGCCCGAGAAGGTCTTATGGCCTCTGAGACGGTCTGCCTGTGCACGAGGCAATCTTAGCACGTTAACCACAGTCTGGCTTGGCTACGGTTTAGGGTTTAGGGGGTAGGGTTTAGGGGTTAGGGGTTAGGGATCGTGAAGCCACTGATGATGATGACGATGATGAGATGAGGTGGCTGCCATAAGCTGCAGCAATATCGTCATCATCATCATCATCATTAGCAGAGCAGCATCAGCATCATCAGCATCACCGTTATCATCGTCACCATCATCAACAACATCATTGTTGTCATTGTCATAAGTCCTGTGATGGATATTGTAGTCTCGGAGACATGTACACCTTAGATGTACAAATGCACAGGTATGCGCATCCATAGTCAAGGCGAGGTTGTTTGCACACCCATGGGCGTTGCGGTTCAGTACAGTTCTGTATGGGTTTACCAAGGTATACGTCGATAGAGCATAGTGTTCGATGGGGTACCTCCACCAGTTACCTCCACCAGTCCCAGCCCTCCACCCTAAACCCTAAACCGTGGACCTAGACCCTAAACCCTAAACCGCACCTCTCCACCACCCAGCGCACTTGGAGATCAAGGTTCCAGCAACGTTCCTCGGACATGTTGCGGCGTCAGAAGTCGCGGGAAAGTGCGGCACCAAGTCTGGTGTTCAAGAGGGGCTCAAGCTTAGAGTGTAGCACGGAACTCGGATTTACAGCAACTTAGGGCTCTTAGAGCTATTAGGGCTTCAACCTTTTGGTGGGGGGTTCGGAACTGTGGCATTGCAGAGGTTGTGCTTCTGTCGCAGCTTGCAACGACCTAGTCGCAGCCCCTAGTTTAGGGTTTAGGTTTTTAGGGTTTAGGGTTTAGGGATGAGGTCACTATAGGGGTCTTTAGACTTTCCGATACTCTTGGGGGGGGGTTCCTTCTTATAGCTATTGTATAATATACCCCAAAACCCTAGTCTAATTGTTAAGGACCCCATAGAGTTATTGTGTAATATACCGCAAAACCCTGGTCTAATTATTCAGGCCCAACTTGGGGCACGGACCATGGCCTCGATTTTAGCTGGTGTTGTTGTTGTTTTTTGGAGTGGGGAGTTGTCGAAAAAGACCGATTATCAATCCTTTCCCAGCCTCCACTGTCATCAACAGTCTAGGTACTTGCGGTAAGTTGCAGTCTATGATTGGAAGAGGCTACTAAACTTCCAACAGTCTTGCTTCTGACGAGATTTATGATTGGAGAAGCTATAGGAAGGGTGTTGAAGGTTTTCGCCCGGACTTGTCAAGAGTTGAGTCGCTGTTTGGGCGGTCCTAAGTAGACTTAGGTAGACCCCGAACCGTAAACCCTAACAGGACCCCCCCAAGTACCCTTGAACCCCCAAGTACTGTACCTTTTAAAGGGCTCTAGTATTTCTCATGAAGAGGGCCTTGAGGGACTAAGATACAGGGTGTGGGTCTACGTAAAGTCTTAGACTTGAGTCCATTTTTGGAGGGTCTGAACCCCGAAACCCTCGAGCCTGAAGGCTAGAGTCTTGAGCTGAAGTCCCCTCTCTTGAGCTTGAGTCCCCTTTCTTGAGCTTGAGTCCCCTCTCCTGTGGTCTCAAACCCTAGCAGCCTAAACCCCCAAACCCTAAAGTCTTACGCTTGAGTTTGTTTCAATATATGGGTGGTTGTCAAAATTATGGTCCCTTTTTGGGTACCCGGGTACCCTAAAAATTAGGTGCAGTCTTATAATGAGGACCCCAAAGGTGACCATAATTTTCACAACCACCCATATTGCATTGCTTGAGAAATCTTATGCAGGTATCCTTATGGTAAGGATCCTACTATTCGGGGTCTACCTGGGGGGATCATAATGCACAGGTGTTGGGCACTCGAGCCGTTTATATAAATTCGTGTTTTGTTCACGCTTCATGGCTCCAGCACCGCCAGCCTGGAGTGGCACAGGCAGGAGGCAAAGTCTTATTGCGAAAGCCCAAACTCAGAATCCCTTACATACTGTAATCTTAGCCTGAACCCCCGAAACTCTGAACCCTCAGTGTCGAAGACCCTGAACCCCAGAGCTCAACGCTTGGTCTTCAACCCAAACCTCAAGCCGTCAACCCTATGCGTCAACCTGTACCCTCAAGATCTGAAAGGGCGGTTGTCAAATTTATGATCCTCTTTGGGTCCCTATTATTATACGGCACCTATGCTTTAGGGTACCCAAAAAGGGACCCTGATTTGGACAACCACCCAACAAGCAATAGCCGGGTTGGGGATTCGTCTCACAGAAGGAAGGCAGGGTAGAACATCCATATAGGTCCCCAGATCCTACGCAATCAAATCCGAAATCACAAGGCCCCTGCAGATGAAGTTTTTCACCGGAAATCCAAGCCAACACCTGCTTGGAGGTTCATGGGTGGTTATAAGTTATAAATGGGGTTATATGTCCCCTAATAGGGGGTTATAACCATAGTTACCCTCATTATAGGGCTACTTCTAACCACCTATGAACCTCCAAGTAGACCCTAAACCCTATACCCTTATAGAATCCCTATACCTCCCTTAAAGGGACCCTTAACGGAATGCTGCAATTTCGAAGACACGGCTTCCGAGAAGCAGCAGAAGTCCAGATCGAAAGCTCCACTATAAGGGTTTAGGGTTTAGGGTTTTAGGGTTTAGGGGAAGAGCGGAGCCTGCCTAAACAATTCAGGGTTCCTTTTAAAGAGGTTTGTTATAAGGGCCACTATAAGGGTTTAGTATAGGGGCCTAAATAATTACCAATACTATTGCGGGGCTCCTTATTATAATTGCAGTTTAATGCGCCCGAAAACCCTATTCTGATTATCAAGGCCCCTATATTAAAGACTAAAGCGTGTCGAGCTTGTTGCTTTTGGCTTCCGGGTTCTTACGGGTCGGGAAGCACCGAAGTTAAGGATTCACCGGGCCCTTGATTTTAAGCTTTCAACCCCGAATCCTTTTGAGTCCGAGAGGGCTTCCTATGGCCACCCAAAAACGGTTTAGGGTTTAGATTCTAAATAGCAGCTTTAGAGTGGCAGGGATTTTTTGAAATAATGCAGGGCCTCAATGATTATTCTAGTAACTAGTATAATAAGGAACCCCCAAAGTAGCATAGGTAATCATTAAGGCCCCAGCAGCTTTAGAGTGGCAGGGATTGTTTGAATTTGGTTTTCGCTTTAGGTTTCCTGGTAGGGCTCAACCTATTATTAGAAGCTCCGGCATTTGAGGTGTGCCGTACACCCTGCATCCAGTCCTTCAGCCCTAAACCCTACACCCCAAACCCTATACACTACACCCCAAACCCTACACCCCAAACTCAAATCCGAGCGTTGCGATGAACCCCGGCGCGCGGGAGTTCCTGCCGGCAGCAGAGCTGCTGGACGCATGGCCCAGCTATGGCTGTGAGGCGAGACCGGATTAAGTGGGGGGGGGGGGTTCGGGTTTAGGGTTTTGGGCTTACTTGGTTGAAATCAAAAACAATGGTTTATCAGCATTCCGTACTCTGGAGTCTAAGACTAGAGGCCTGGAAGGCTGCGTGATGTTGTAAGGTTGCTCTCATGAACTGAGATGAGTTTTCGAGTCGAGTCTCCGCTGAGATTTCGAAGATGACTCGCTTGAGGAGTTCTATCAGCTTGCGTTGGCGTTCCTCTGAGGGCGCTTACATTGTTGCATACCAGCATGGTGCGGCTTGTGTCGAGAGGTTTGTTGTTCCTAAGCGGTATGGGGCCGTAAATGACAGTCAAAGTGAACTTTTCGGGCTATTCTCCTATGCCAAGCTTCTGCAACCCTGTAGGGTAGTACCTTGCCACGAGATATATAACCCATTGGGCCACAAAGAGGGTATATAGAGTGCACGAAGAGTCTCTCGTCACTACAACCTCTTGGCTGCTTGCAGGCTTTCTGGCAATCAGTCGTAGTCGGTAAGATTGCACTATGTCTGCAAACCCTAAACCCTAGTCGGTAAGATTGCACTCTGTCGCAGTGTTTCGCAGACGCGGCCTTATGCAGGCTTTTATCGCACATGTCAAACCCGATGTCGACTCCCAACACCTTAAGGCACAGTGGGAGTTTCCGAGAATTAGGAGGATCTTATTGGGGGGTCCTTATAATAAGGATCTTGCTATTTGGGGTACTATATTAGGGTCCCTATTTTTGGAAACCCCCATATACCTGCACTCATTGAAGGAGCCCGACTCAGATGGGGACAGGTCTTTTCCTCAGGTTAAGAGGCAGTACTCCAAGCTTTTGCAGCCAGACCTTAAATCATCGATGGAGCCATGCTAAGATTGCTAAAGTTCCATTCCTTAGTTCTTTAGATCAAGGGGTCTAGGACTCAGAGTAAGCCCTTGTTCCCTTTTTTAGGGTTCAATTTTCCCTTATAACCCCCTTTAAACCCCAAAAAAGGGGACCCTTTTGAGGGCCCTTTTGATTCCTAGGTTATTCTGAGATCAAGTGGAAACCCCCACAGGCGACCCTTCTTATTCCTAGGTCATTCTTAGCTCAAGGGGTAAAAGGGGGTCCGACTTGGAGGGGCAGGGGACTTACTAAGTAGGTTATAAGTAGAGTTATAAGTACCCTAAATGGAACTACCCCAATTATAACCCTACACATTTATACCCTAAGCCTAAACTCTAGACCTTAAACCCTAATGCCCCAATCCCTCAACCCTGCTCCTCAGAGTAAGCTCATGGCGCAGGCCCCCCACTTACTGCCTCGCGCTGCCATCGCGGAGCTGCGGAGGTCCGGAGATTTGGCCTTAGGGGTTTAGGGGTTTAGGGTTTAGGGGTTTAGGGGTTTAGGAGTTTAGGGGTTTAGGGTTTAGGGGTTTAGGGGTTTAGGAGTTTGGGGGTTTAGGGTTTAGGGTCTTGGGATTTAGATGCATTTAGAACTTAGAGTTTAGGACTTTCTTGCTTGTTTTGTGAAGGTTTTGGGGCTCAGGCTTGCAAGCCACATTCCCACTGAGTTGATGCTTCGAGCAGCCACGCAACGCACAAACCGATTTTACCCAGACCCTCAATCTAGAGGGCTGAACACTCAGTTCAAAGATAATTCCCGTATGGTCCCTAGATTCCACACAAAATGCTGTATCATACCACCAGATCTCAGAAGTTTGAAGGCCAAGGGATTGGGCCTTGGTTTTCCCTGGAGAACGACGGGTCCCAACAAGCCTCGAAGATAAAAGGGCCTAGACCTCCGTTTTTGGAGCTGCTATTGATTCGGTTGATGATATGAATCCTGCATTATCCATAATAAGGAATATACCATAATTCTCATAGTTTAGGGTCCTTTGGGTAATGCAGGATTTATATCATCAACCGTATTGATTCCCACGGGGTTCTTGACAGAGAGACATTATGCTGAGGTCGCCTTTCGTGCAGTGAGTATGGCCAGAGACTTGAAAGCGAAGACCCAGCAGCGAAATTCCAAAAACTCTGGGGGACCCCGAAATCATTGCGAAAAGCCGCAAACCGTCAAAAGCACCCCGAAAGAGGCCCCGTGGAGCTTTTCGGGTTTAGGGTTTCGGGTTACCCTAAAACCTTCAGCCCTAAACCCCAGGTTGGAGCACCTGGCAGCCCGGCGAATCCAACGTTGCTGGCGCCAGTGGCGTGCTGCCAGGGCCCGGAAAGAAGCGAAACGAAGGTGGGGAGGGGGGGGGGGTACAGACTATGATTATATAATAGGGGGCTTAGGGTTGAGAGTATTGGGGTTTGAGGGTTAGGGTTTATGGCTTAGGGCCTTAGGGTTTGTAAGGGGTACAGTAGGGTGAGGTGTTCTTAAGGCTTGCATAATGAGGAGTTCTACAAGGACTCTCCAAGAGGCCTCTGGAGGGCTGTAGGCTTGTATCTTAGTGCTGAGTAGGGAATTACCCTGTACTGTAAACCTTTTGGGGTTTATATAATCCTACCATAGCTGAAAAGTTAGCCTTTTTATGGCTAGTTTATTCGGGCCGCTAAGTTATTCTGAGAATATGATAGGCTAGATTTGAGTGGAAGGCAGTTCCCAGAGACTCCAATACCCCTTAATTAAAGAATATAATCAGAATATACCTGAATTATAGTAGGATCCCCAAATATGATTTAGGGAATATTCCTTAATTAAGGGGTATTGGAGTCTTCGGGTTGCAGGATTCACGGTTAGTCGGGCTCCGAAATTCGAGCTCTGAACTTCGGGTGGCCGGGCGATAAGGCAGGGTTTCCCAAGGCCTAGGCTCCAAGAAACACTAAGGCTCACAGTAGCCCAAGAGCCTGTTACCCTATGCACCACGGAAAGCCTCAAAGAATGGGTCCTTAGACGCTTGAGGTACGGATGAAGTGTTGCCTGTCAGTGTTTGGGGCTCATTGGTTGTCGAGAGGAGTTGCAGTTGCGGGGGTTCACGGTCCTCAATGCTTGTGCTGCTAGATGCTACAAGAAGAGCTGGAAGAACAGAAGCATTTGCAGATTCAGGTGTGCTCAAAACCCGACATCAAGACGTCCAAAGCATGTGCATCATTTTCGCATGTATATACTCATCTGTATATATCTATATGCACAAACACCGTGTGTGTATGCATGTATATAAAAATATGGATGGGGGGGTAGCATGTGTGTGTGGTGTGTGCATATATACATATATATGTATGTTATGTACGTATGTGGGTAGGCATGTATGTATGTATGTATGTATGTATGTAGGTATGTATGTATGTACATACCATCTACATGCATACTGAATCTACCTATCTATGTGCGTATATACGTATATATGTAGATGTATGTATATACATACATGTATACATACAAACGCATACACCTGTATGTGTATATATATATATATATACATACACACATGCGCTGGTGTACAAATGCATATACCTGCGTATGTAAAGTATAGGTATGTATACATATATATATATATATATATATATATATATAAATATAAATATATATATATATATATATATATATGTCTGTATGTATATATATATGTATGTATGTATACATATACACAGCTGGCTCTGCTTTTGCTTGAACGGAGGCGGCCAAGAAGCCGACGCCCGCAACGGCACGCCGTGGCCGAAGAGTGGCACCACGGATGCAGGTCTTTCCTGGCTCCTTTAAAGGTACCCCTAAGGGCTCCTGTAAGGATACTGTGAAGGTACCATGAAGGTACTGCAAGTGTTCCTTTAATCGGGGTTCCTGAGAACGGTTGATAAGAAGGTTTGTAAAAGGGTTACATTAAGGGTTCCAAAGGGCGTCAGGGTTTGGTGGTTTTGGGTTGTAGGATTATGCCATTCAAAGTCAGTTTAGCATATGGGGCGCAGTCTTCCGACTCCGTGTGTGTGTGTGTGTGTGTGTGTGTCTGTGTGTGTGTGTGTCTGTGTGTGTGTCTCTGTGTGTGTGTGTGTGTGTGTGTGTGTGTGTGTGTGTGTGTGTGTGTGTGTGTGTGTCTGTGTGTGTGTGTGTGTCTGTGTGTGTGTGTGTGTGTCTGTGTGTCTGTGTGTGTGTGTCTGTGTGTGTGTGTCTGTGTGTGTGTGTCTGTGTGTGTGTGTCTGTGTGTGTGTGTCTGTGTGTGTGTGTGTGTGTGTGTGTGTGTGTGTGTGTGTGTGTGTGTGTGTGTGTGTGTGTGTGTGTGTGTGTGTGTGTGTCTGTGTGTCTGTCTCTGTGTCTGTGTCCGTGTGCGTGTCCGTGTCCGTGTCGGTGTCTCTGTCTCTGTCTCTGTGTCTTTGTGTGTGTGTGTGAACGTGCGTGTGAGAGAGAGAGAGAGAGAGAGAGAGAGAGAGAGAGACAGAGAGAAAGAGAGAGAGTGTGTGTGTGTGTGTGAATGTGTGAGAGTGAGTGTGTGTGTGTGTGTGTGTGTGTGGCATGCCTGGTGCGTTTTGAGATCTGAGCTTGAAAGCCTGAGTCTGCAAGCCCAACGGCTGCGATGCAACCTTCAACAGCCGGCATCATGCTCTCCATCCCTTCCTTCCTCCCTCCCTCCCTCCATCTGTCTCTCTGTCTCCCTCGAGCCGGTACATGGGCATTCATATGCATATCAAAATGACTACACGAAAAAATGCAACATACAGAACTGAGTAGAAAAGACCACCCGCACGCACAGACACACACACACACACACGGAGGGACGGAGTAAACCCTAAACCCCTAAACCCCTAAACCCCCAAACCCCTAAATCCCTAAACCCCAAACCCTTAACCCTAAACCCTTAACCCTAATGGCCCACCCAGCTTTCCCGAGGAGGGCATGGCAGGAGGAGTGGCATCTTGGATCGTTTTACGGTTGGATGCTGGTTGTTTGTGTTTGGGTTGTCCTTTGGGATCTTTTTTAATTTCCCCTACTATTTTGTAGAGAACCATAATAGTAAATGATTTTCAAAGGGCTTAAAGGACAACTCAACTCCAAGCCCTAAGCACGAACCCGGAGCAGGGAGGTGTGAGCTTTCTTTGGCAGATGTCCGGAGCAGATTAAGCCTTACCTTTGGTTAGCAGGGAATGGAAGAATGGTAGTGATAGTAGTTCTAATTGTACCCCATAAACCCTAAACCCTAAACCAAACCCTAAACCCTAAACCCTAAACCAAAGGTCAAAACCTTAAACCCTAAACCAAAGGTAAGAAGCCCCGAATTACCCAGAGAGCCCAATTTCCCTTCCAAGGAATATAGCTCCAAGCAAAGTATGAAGCGCTATATATATATATATATATATATATAATTTAAGCCATATTCCTTCATACCCTTATAGAACCCCTATAGATCCCTTTAAGGAGCCCTTAAAGGAACACTAGCTATTTCTTAATTAAGGGGTATTGGGCTCTCTGGGTAAACCCTAAACCCTAAACCAAAGGTAAGAAGCCCAGTAATAGTAGTAGTAGTAGTAGTATTAGTAGCAAGTGTAGTAGTAATAGTAGCAATAGTAGTCGAATTAGAGGTCCTCTTGGCCGGCGGAGCGGTGGCCGCGGCAGCGTGCCAAGTCGACTTCCTCGCGGACGCAGTGGTGGAGCTGGGAAGGACGTTTAGGGTTTTAGGGTTTAGGGTTTAGGACAGCTCGGTTTTGCGAGCTGACACGAGGGTGATGGGCATCACTTCTGATTCGACTGCTTTGCACATGGTGCTGAGGGTTTAGTGATAGGGTGTCCAGGCTTACAGGGTATGGGCGTTGCAATATCTACGGGGTTTAGGGCTAATGGGTTGAGGTGTACAGGGGTTTAAGGTTTATTCGGGACCACATTTCGCAGGGATGAGATGTCCCTACCTTTATATTATGAGATATCCCTATCCTATGCTTTGCTTGTGTTGTTTTGTTGGGGCCCTGTTCGGTCTCAGAGCTGTCGAGGCCAACTGCACGTTCCTACTCACGTTCGGAAGAGGCGTCCCATGTTTCCTAAACCCTAAACCCCAAACCCTCAACCCTAAACCCTAAACCCCAAACCCTAAACCCTAAACCCTAAACCCCAAACCCTAAACCCTGCAAGCGGGATTGATTGGTAGTCGCCGAAAGGGGCTCAAGTCACTTGCACCTTCGCAGATCCGCTTGTCAATGACAGACCTTCTTTTATCGCGGCACAGCAGCGATTTCCCCGGTCTAATCAGGCTAGCGTCTCTTGGATGGTCACACAGCTGCAGAGAGCACTCCGTGAGTTCTGCAGCACAAGTCCAAACTTTATGTTGGCACTTGCATGGCACCCGATCCCCAAACATCATCAGAGTCCTCATTTTCACTAGAAATAGGCTCATCTTTCTTCTGCAGAGGCAACAACCCTTCCAACTTACGACGTCGCGCTGACATCATGTTGGGATCTTCCACAATCCGCCATCTGCCATTCATCTTGTAGTAGAGCTCGAACTCTCGGGAGGTGCCGGCCTTGGTGAGGCCGTTTGCCAGTTGGGCCTCAGAGTGTACCCAACGAATATCCAGGCCTGTGCTCTGTTGCGAGGCTTTTACACTCAACAGCTCGATATTCGCTCTCTTCTCTGCTCCTTTGATCACCAACACTTCCGTATTCAACTTGTCATACACGTTCCTTGAATCGGTGATCAGAAAACCCGGGGTCTGGCGTACAGTGTTCACAGGCTCCTTGACATCAACCTTACCGTAGAGCATCTCGGACCACTGGTACCTCGCGTAGAACAGCGTGTCTTCACCGTTGCATGCTGCTTGCACTTCTGCCGCTCCTGGGGAGCGGCATGCTCTGTCAATCTTGCTGGAATGCCAGCAAATGGGAGTCACTTCCGTGACTTCTCCTCGTGACAAGGACACCGGTGCAATCCCAATGAAGATCCCTTGCGTACTGCCGCCCTTCTGGCGATTCTGACTTGCGGCATCGACCCACGCGTAGAGGGCCAGCTCGGTGTTGGGATCGAATTGATGCACCCTCATCTTGTGAGCATGCCGAACTTGGGCTTGATGGAGTAGCTGGTTGGCTTTCTTGATGGTCTTCACCGTCCCCTGACTGGTCTCGGAGAGTAACAAGGAAACCTCCGCTGACAGGTGCGGCGCCACCTGTTGTGCTGT
The DNA here is from genome assembly GCA_905221615.1 of Symbiodinium sp. CCMP2592. Taxonomy (NCBI): domain Eukaryota; class Dinophyceae; order Suessiales; family Symbiodiniaceae; genus Symbiodinium; species Symbiodinium sp. CCMP2592. The sequence continues at coordinate 135,535 of CAJNDT010000646.1, read as the reverse complement.
CCAGGACAGCGCTCCAAGCAGCGTGCGCAGTTGCGTACGCTCCCACTCCGTGATGACACTGTCGTCATGCTTCCGTCGTGTAGCGCTCAAAGGGATTTCCTTTACCTCGGTGGCATAGCCTGGCTGGGACAGATCGTAGCCGGAAGAGGTGGCCTCAATCTTAACGCCACATTGCGTGAAGGTGTCCTTCTCCCAGTCTCCCCACTTGAACTTCTTCTGGATCTGGGCGAGGATCTCCGTCCAGCCTTTATCATCTGGGGATCCCATGAAGAGGAAGTCGTCGACGTGGCCACAAATTGCGCCCCGTAACTTTCCATCCTTGCGCCAGTACCAGACGCACGGGTCGGACCAGGAGCGCTCGAGGCCCAGGCTCGTAAGGAACTCGTCCACGGATTTGTACCATTCTAAAGGCGCGTCCACAAGCCCGTAGCATGCCTTTTTGAGCTGCGTCACGGTACCTGGCGGAAGGTTCATGGCAGCCAGGATTTCAGGGCAAGGGACGCAGAACAGCTTGTCCGGATACTCCCTTCCTTGTAATTAGAAGGCTCCCGACACGTCGCCCTTCTGGATGACCCATCGTTTCCAAGCGGCATACTGGAGGAACATCTGTCGCGTCTGCCGCGACATAACCGGAGATGTCGTAGCGCGGTGCTCGTAGGCCGGGTCCTGGTATCCCAACAGCACCGCCCTCGCCTTTGCCTTTTTGCTGCCGTCTTCTTTTGTTTTCCATGTAAGGATCCATCTCATGCCTACGGCCTGGCTGGCCGAAGGCTGTAGATGAGACGGCAGACTCTTGAAGGCCTCTGCAGCAAGAAAGTTCTTGACTTCTACCGCCTTGGCTTCTTGAAACTGTGCCTTCTCCTCGGGACTAAGGCGCTTCTCGCTGATCTCAACCGCCTTGCGCTTCATGGCACCCACAAAGAAGCCCTCCATATTCTGAATCATTTGTTTCCGGCCTCGGTTCGTGTCCGGGACCTCCACCTCGATCTCGACGGCCATTTGTTCATCTTTCCAGAATTCCACGGGCTCCGCTCGCCAGGTGTGATCGGTGATCCGGTCCTGCCACTTCTCCGCGGCGAAGCCGGCGACCATGTTGGCACTCTGCCTTGGCCGCTGTGCAGGATTGCCTTGATCCTCCTCCATCTCGTCGGTAGGTAGAGGTGGTTCCGGTCGTTTGCTCCGGATCCGCCGGAGCCGGGGAGGCGACTCCTGCTCGGGATCTTGGGCACGGTGCCATTCCGTCTCATCGGGAGCTTCATGTGAGACATCTTGAAATTGATTGCCGCCCAGCTCCTCCGCCACCTTGGTAAAGGTCCAGGGGATTTTGGCATCAGTACTCAACTCCTCCACCAGAGCCTCGCGTTCGGATGCACGGCGAAGCTGCTCCGGGCAGCATTTTATCAACTGTTTCCCTCGAATGCACCAGATGGCACTTCCCGGTCGGAGGTGACCTTCAGCATCCCTTCTGGTCTCCGTAGCCAGGACTCTGGCGGGGCCCAGAAAACGACCGTGCTTGCCACCTGGAGCTCGACGGCTTTTGTTTGACTCTTGGCTTCGCCAAAAGAACACCAGTTCTCCGGGCACGTAGTCGTAGGCGCGCCGTGGCCGAGAGTGCTTCGCTCTCAGCAATCTCTGCTTGGTGTGCCATTCAACATGGGCCTTCTCGGCAGAAGCTCGCCTCTGGACATCTCGCTGAAACTCTCCCGAGGCGTTCTCGACCAACAGGTCGGGAGGTAATTGGTGAGTTTCCGATACAAAGCGATCGGTGTCATCTGCATTCCTGCCTATGGCAAGCTGGGCAGGAGTAAAGCCTCTCACCTGCTCCCGGTGATTGAACACACGCACAGCACTAGCCAGGGCATCTTCAGGAGTGATTTCCGGTTCATCGTCATGCACCCTACCTAGAACTTCCTTCAACCCTTGAACCGCTTGCTCAATGGAACCAATCTTCCAATGCGCTTCGGCAGGAGCCACATCAAGAAATATGCTATGCTTGTCACAAAAGCTCTCCAGTGCTTGGCTTCTGAAAGCTCCGGCTGGGTCTACCCGCAAAGTGCGGGGCAGACCAAAGTACTGGAACCAACCTTCTTGCATGTAGTTCAGACACTGTGTGGCGGAGGGCTGTTGTTTGGAACCCCTAGTAAGAATACGTGCCGTTCGGAACCTCGTGTTCTCATCTATCATCACAAGAAATTGCACGTCTTCTCCTGTTGTTGGGTGATGCCAGTGACCGACATCCGCTGACAGGGTGTGCCACTTCGGAGGAAGCGGCTCTAATGACGCCAGATGCCGAGGCTGCACTCGTTGTTTCTCATGACACACGCTACACTTAAACTCTTTCGCAGCCTGCAAAACTTCTTCGGACGCTCCTCGCTTCTTAAGCGCGTCAACTAGGTGTCGCATGCTCCCGTGGCCCGTCGCAGCGTGCAGCAAGTACAACTGTTTCTGGATTTGTGCCTTCTTCTTAGCTTGGGGGCCTCGGGGTCCTTCCACAGCTAAGGCCTCAGGGTCTTGGTTCGCCTCGCTCCACATGATCTGTTGATGACGAGGTAACGGGAATCCACACTTTCTCAGTCTCTCACGCTCTTCAGGACTCAAACTATGCACTCCACGCACCGTGTATGCAGACAAGGTCAACCGCTGGCCCTTCCAGGCCGCAACACTATGCCAGGCGTCTGGAGAGAACTCGATCACTTTGTGTTTGGTGTCCACCTCGGTGTGATTGTCGTCGTGCTGTTCCTTGATCCTCAAAGCACCCCCCTCGTAGTTGCCGAAACCGCAAGTATAGTTTCGGCTGCCTTTCAAGTTGTGGTTGTCTTTGTGCCACGGAACAGGGTTATTAATGCTTATCACAAACGAAGACCAAGTCGCCCCTGGGTCGGCGTGTTGCCGGAGATAGGCATTAATGTACTTGCACAACGCTTCATGTTGACGTGTTCTGGCACTCACTCCGGAGAACGGACCATGTGTGTATGCTCCGAATTGGTGGTATGGTGGCCGCTCCTGAACACCCTTCATCATTGTCCTTCCCTTCCTAGGCAGTTTGAGGTCCAGGTTGTTCAGGAAGTTCTCCATGGCCTGGGGTGCCCACTCCTGGTTCCTTAAATGCTCGCGAGCCTGCTCCTCTGTGCTTGGGCTGTTCGTGTGTTGTGCGACCATGCCATGGTTCTCTCCATTCTCTCGCCCTTCTGTCTCAAGCAAGCAACATGCACATAACTGCTTATTGCTTGACTGACATGTCACTTCACACACACAAGCAAGACCGCATCCAAAGAGGTCAGGAGTTTGGGTTTTCCCACCGCTTTCCTGTTGCAACTCATACATGGTCAACTCTTGTTGCGTACCTTGAACCACGAGCCTCTGGAATTCTTTGGTGTGCGGGGCCTCAGTGTTCCATGTCGAACCCTCACATTTGCCATGTTCGTACTTGTGGTGACACCTACAGGGCTTGTTGAGGGCCTGGGCCAATCCCGCATGCGTGGTCATCACCTTCCAACCCTTTTGGATCAGTTTCCCCTCCCCGTTCCTCAGATTCACCCTACATCCCTTCGTCACCGCAAAACGGGGTTCATACCTACGCACCATATCCTGCATCAAGGGAAGTCGCCAAGCATCACTCTTGTCACTCATTTCCCAAGCCACGTGGATGCCCTTTTGGACACAGAAGTGCCAGACAACCGTGCAGTTCACATAAGTTTGCAAGGCTTTTTGTCTTTGTTGTTGCAACTCCTGTTTCTGTTCTTCCGTTCTTTGGTTAGTTCTTTGCATGGGGGAGTAGGGAGTTCCAGGAGGACACAACCACACAACACTGGGATGTAACGCTTCCACTTGTTCCAACACAAGCCTAAGACCGTCAGCGGTGCCTAGATCATCCATGTTCCACAAGGCACAACTGGCTGCAGCACTCTCGTCACCTGTTGCCCTACGCACGGCTGCTGCAAGAACTCCTTCTTTTTCACACGTCACTTCAAGCAACTGTGGTCGTTGGCTTCGAACAAGATCCGAGAACATCCTAGGCACCGTGTTCCAAGACTCGGTTTCCAGAACCTGAGCGGCACCAGATGTGAGTTGGCGCCACCGTCCAGGCTCTTCACCTGAATCTTCATTCACTGCTGCCACAAAACTCTCTTCTTGCCCGTCTCCTGGCTCCTCTACGGATCCAGGACCATTGTGAAACTGGCCACATTGCTGCCCGTCTCGGAGTCCTTGGCCGTCTCGCTCTCCTCCTTCTTCTTGCGTCGCGGTTCCTCCGGGCTTTGGTTCTCGCGCAACTGCTTGATCTCCTCCTTCATCGCGACCATGGTGTCCATCAAGATCTTGAGCTGGTCCGAGCTGGCTCCCACTGGACTCTCGGCCGCACTGGAGGTGCCCGGGACTTCCTTGGAGGCACTGGCACGAGCTGCCAAATCGAACTTTGGCGCCCCGTAGCCTTTCCCGCCGGAGGGTGCTTTGGCCTTCGCCTTCGCCGGAGTGCCATGGATCACGGGGGACTGGTGCATCGGCAGGTCCTTGATCGAGATCTCTTCGGTTTCCTCGTCTGGCTGATTCATCAGCCACGTACCCAGCCGCTGGAGCCGGTAGTCGGCGGTGTTGCCATTCTCCAGAAGCGTCTCCTGAACCCATGTGCAGTAGCCCGGCTGTTCCCTCCGAAGCTGTCCGTAGGTGAGGGTCGAATGCTTGCCAAAGCCCACTGCGTCCAGGGCGTTCGCCACTGACACCTCGTAAATCTTCTTGGTCGCGTACTTCTGGAGAACCGGGATGGTCTCTGAGCCCGTCACGTTGATCTTGAGCCTCTCCATGCAGAAGGTCTTGAGAGTCTCCTTCTTGCGGCTCGCCTTGTTGAGCTCGGCCATCCACTGGCGTAGGTCGGTTCGGCGAGATCCTCCGACACTCTCTCCGTTGAGCTCCATGAGTTCGCTCAGGCGATCGCGAAGCTCGACGTTGCTCCACTCCCGGGGTGGTTCTTCGCCCCGAGCCCTGATGGCCTCCTGCAGCTGGGTCTTGTTCATCCGCATCATGGCTCTCAGGTAGGGGACGCTGAAGGACAGGTGCCTGGGGCTGTGGATTTGAGCTCCTACACAGGCTGTCCGCAACGTCTGGTTGTTGAGCTGTGCCTCTGCAATCAGAAATGTGAGCTTCATTAACACTATCATCACCATCTCTCAAATGAGGACTCTGACATGTTGCACTAACACTTCCTGGACTGTACATGCGGACCTCCCTTTTGACGCCAGGAACGTCATCCGGGAGGAGCTGTCCCTACAGAAACTCATCGAGAGGGGGAACAGGCCTTGTCGTTCCCTTCGCATTTGCATAGAAATCTGCTGTCAAATCCAAGAGCTGATGGCCGGTTTGCGACCGCTGCAACTGAATCACTTTACAAGGGTCGAGTGCTCTAAACACTGCTAAGTCTCGCCTAAAGTCAATCAGAGCATCCAACTTCCGGAGCGCGTCAATCGAGAACAGCACCGGGCCCTCGCCCTCGTCGAGGGCGTGCACCACGATCTGGCCATTCTTGCCGGAGGCCTGGATGCCAAGATGCAGCGTTGAGACACAGCGGCCTTCCGTTGAGTTGCCGAAGCCAAACACCGGACGGTCCTCGAGATCCACATGTTGCACTCTATCCTCGCCGTACTTTTCCATGTTCTTCTGGAACACCCGCTCAAGCGCCTTCACGGAGCCCAGAGTTCTCGTGGCCCCGCCGTCAATCACGCAGTGTCCCGTCAGGACAGCCTCCTGAGTAGTCGGTCCTGCTGTCAAGGCTTCCTCCTGGGTCTCAGCGTAGCAGACGAAAGGAGCGCTTTGCTTCGCGCCCGGCACACTGTCTCCCTTGACTTGATCATCGGGACAGTTCCGTGCACGATGGCCCTGTTTGCCACATTTGAGGCAGGTCATCCCAGAGTCATTCTGGGGTCGTGAGCCAGATCCTTGGCCACGAGGTTGATAGTAACGGCGTGCCATCTTCACCTGATGTTGGCGGTCGCGAGCAGCCCGAAGTGTGCGCTTGGCCTCACGCAACACAGCACAGGCCGACTCAATCTCCTCTTGATTCTCGGCCCACAAGGCTTCTCCTTCCTCGGTGAGGCCGTCCGGACTCGCACCCTCGAAACCGGCATTCTCCTCGTCGTTCTCGTAGTCGTCATCGCCGAGCTCCTCGCCGATGTAGGCCTGGCCCGAGTGGTCCTTCCTCCGGTGGTCACTTTCTCCGTGCTGGGCTCGTAGCTCGGTGGAAACCCGAGCCAGAGTATACTCTCCGGCCACTGCGGTGTGAATCAGGTTCCGCTCCTGACTCGTGAGACCGGCATCGGCCAGCAAGTACCACGCCTGGACGAACTCGGGGAGGATCTCCATCTGGGTGTCTGTGGCCTCGTGGTTCTCCTGAGGCCACCTGCGCCAAGACCAGTTGGAGTAGTAGCTGGGATAGGCATTCCAGCTGGAGTACGACGTCCAGTCCCATGAGGACCTGGTCGTAGATGCACGGGTCCAGGTGCCATCCGTGTATCCATCATCACCCTGATCATTGTCAGCGGCATCATGGTCATCAGCTGCCTCAGCCTGGGAGGCCTCCGATGTCCAGCTGGATCTCCGGCTGTTCCATGTCGGGTAGAAGCCCTGGGCATAGGTGGATTCCTTGGTGGCCTGTCGGGGCTTTGGCATCACTCGCCGGAGTGCTTGGCATGCCCTCCAGTAAGTCTCCGTCTTCCTCGTGATGTAGTCATTGATGCCTTCGCCCACTCGTCGTCGGCTGTTGCGGAAGTACTTGTTCAGGAACTCCGTGGCCTCAGGCATCTGAGGCTTCCCCAGGCTTTCCCGAAGGTGCCGAAGAAAAACTGCCACACCGCCATTGAATGATACCCATGTAGGATCCTTGCCCACAATCATTCGTTGAGCAGCGCCAGTTAACTCGCCAGCGAGACGTGGACCGCAAAGGTAGCGATTCTCATACTTGATTCCTTGTTCCCACATGAGCACTTGTTCTTCATACGCTTGGAAAGAGCTCGCACTTCCATCCCATGTGGGTACACCCTCTTTCGAGCGGCCGCCTTGCCCGCTCGTCATTCTGACCCGGCCGCGCAGGGTCAGTCTGTCAATTAGGTCCCCGGATCGCACAGACTTGGAGCCGTAGCTCCGCTACCATGCAAGCGGGATTGATTGGTAGTCGCCGAAAGGGGCTCAAGTCACTTGCACCTTCGCAGATCCGCTTGTCAATGACAGACCTTCTTTTATCGCGGCACAGCAGCGATTTCCCCGGTCTAATCAGGCTAGCGTCTCTTGGATGGTCACACAGCTGCAGAGAGCACTCCGTGAGTTCTGCAGCACAAGTCCAAACTTTATGTTGGCACTTGCAAACCCTAAACCCTAAACCCCAAACCCTAAACCCTAAACCCTAAACCGTTTCTGCTATCCCAAAGCCCTACTGTCCCCAATCCGATCCAGAGTTTAGGGTCTACGGATATCCGTAAGGTGAAAGCCAGAAAGTTGGAATATGATTATCCTAACCCTTCTATGGTAAATGATAGGTTATCCTACCATGAAACCATATTCCAACTTTCTGGAGTTCCCTGTATGAGGTAGGAGGTATGTTCGTGCTTTTGGTGAGTGTATTCTCTGGCGGTTGCTATGGGGATGCGGGATACTAGCAAAGAGCCTAAGCACTTGTTCACATGACAGAGGTCCTTTCAAGAAGAAGACTAGTCTAGCCCATAATGAAGAGATTCCGGTTTGGAAATCTGGCATAGTACTGTTAGCCTGATAGGGGTTCCACGCGACCGATTCTTTGAGACTTCTGCATTCGACTATGATTCTCCCGCAACCCCTGACCCCAAAAGCCCTGCAGTCTGTCTATCTATCTTGCGTGTTGTTCTATGACGATTTCCCTTAGGGGGACTTAGAAATACTTTTTAATTTTTGGTTGCTATAATCCTTAAGAAACAGCTAAAATTTCAATTTTTGCTAGGGTTCTAAGTTCAGTATAGTTCCTTTGAAGCACAAAGGCAAATCCGAATGCAGAATCATCCCTCCTCACTCTGAGACTTTGCCTTCAGCTCCGGTGTCTGTGTAAGCCCCATGATCAGAGGCCATGCTAACCCCCGGAACCAGCTGACCCCACTACATTAGAATCAGGGTTTAGGGGTTTATGGTTTAGGGTATAGTGACAGTTGGAAGAGAGCTTGCGACGGGAGGAGCATCAGAAAAGGGTGATTCGCGTCCCTACCGCGCTCAGGCGCGGCCTGCCCCTCTCTGCTATTTCAGCTACCATGATGGGGATCTATAGTAAACAATATGGTCTCCTGATTATGGTAACTTGAATCCCTGAACAAGCTATTTCAGCGGGGATCTATAGTAAATAATCTGGTTTCCTGATTATGGTAACTTAACTTAAATCCCTGAACAAGAGCCCAGTTGAAGGTTCGGGTTTAATTTAGGGCCCCTGGACGAAAGCGCAGCAGCAACAGCCAACCCTGCTCAAGTTGCTCAAACTGACATATGGGAGTTTCCGAAAATAGAGGACCCTAAAACAGGACCCCAAATAGTAGGATCCTTATTGTAAGGACCCCAAAATCAGCTACCCCTAATTTTCTGAAACTCCCATATACTAGGAACCCGAAAGGAATCGCAAGGCCTACCCGATAGGGTTTGGGGTTTCAAGGCTTCAGCGTTTCCCAGAATGAGAGTTTGGGGTCTTCCGAAATTGCATAAGATTGCAGGCACCGTTTAGGTTCTGGGTTGAGGGGTTCGGGGTAGAAAGTATGTGCAACGTTGTTTTCTGCAGAAGGGTTAAGATAGGATAGTGGCCTGAATGATTGCCAGCATTAATCCCATTATTAGTGTTCCTTCATATAAGCATACCGTCATACCCCGACACCCAATTAGAATGATGAAGACTCATAAAACACTAGAGCCCCGCAGAACCATGAAATGATGCTTAAAGGAGTCCTATTCTAACTATTGAAGCTCCTACACTAGACGCCTTAATGCTTATTGGAAAGACTCGGTAATTTGTACACACTCTGCGTGTTTAGAGTACAGTGTTTAGGGTTTAGGGCTTTCGGGTATCTGGCTGTCGTTTTCGACCATGGTTTCCTCAAAGAGGGGTATCCAACCCAACTATTCTTGCTTACCTTCTCGGGGGAATGGAGTATAGTAGGGCCGGGCTTACTACGGGGGCCAACCAAAGAGTTGGTGATGGTCTTGGAAGGTGCATGGGTGCTTGTCAAAATTATGATCCCTTTTGGGGTCCATATAATAGTACGGCACCGAATATTCAGGGTCCCCCAAAAGGGACCAGAATTTTGACAACCACCCGCATCAGGCGTAAATCCTGCAGCTTCAACTCCAGGTCCGAAAAAATACTGGAAGAGAGCCTTCGATAAGCCACGAGACGAACAACTTGATTATCTAGGATGCCCGGTAGTACCCTTATTCCCTTCTTGTAGTCCTAGGCTCCTTATAAAGTTACCCAATACCAAAAAGAGAGGCCTTTTTATTCTTAGGTTACTGGGTATCCTAGTTATGCAGCAGTCGTCTGACTTTGTCAAAAAGCTGGCACCCAGAATGCCCCCTAAACCCTCAACCCAAAGACTGCCCTAAAGAAAAAATGACCCTACCTTGTAGGATGGGGGTCTGCAGCTTCGGGCTTACGGGCCTTGCAGGGTTTAGGTTTTTTGGGGTTTAAGGGCTGTAGCGTCATACTCCGCTTTGTGTAAGCTACTATGACGGGAAGCCCAACATGCAACAAAGAACACCTAAATCTACAGTTTCAACATCCCAAATACCTGAAACCCTAAAGCCAAGAGTAAGAAACACACCCCAGACCCCCAAACGAAACCCTGCCCCGAAACCTAAAACCCCAACATCAAAAAATCCCGGAGCCATGAATCCCAATGACGCCCAAGCCTAAACCCCAAACCCCTAATTGAACCCTAAACCATAAACCCCCCGCCCAAAACCCTGAGGAGGAACCTACTATAGTAGCCGAAAAAGTTACCAAAACTATTTTGGGGGTTCGTTAATATAGCTGTAGTATAATGGGCCCCAAACCCCTATTCTAATTTTTAAGGCCCCTGTATTAGGCCCCGAAGAGTCCTCGAAGATCCAGGCATGGCAGCATCCGGCCGAAGCGCCGAAGACGTTGCGCTGGGTGCCGAAGACTCCCGGCGGCGTGGGGTTTTAAAGGCTAGGATGCCCAGTAGTACCCTTATTCTCTTTTTGTAGTCCTAGGCTCCTTATAAAGTTACCCAATACCAAAAAGAGAGGCCTTTTTATTCTTAGGTTACTGGGTATCCTAGAAGGGGTAGTTGTCAAAATGGGGTTCCCTTTTTGGGTACCCTAAATGTTAGATGCCGTACTATATGAGGGCTCAAAACGGGGCCCACATTTTGACAACCACCCAAAGGGAATTGAAGGAGTTCCTTTGAACGGGAGCGGTAAAGGCTCTCTTAAAGGAGCCTTATAGGAAGGAATCGCTAAAGGTTCCTCTGAAGGGTAATACAAGGGGCGTTGTTAGTTACCTATATATATATATGTATATATATATATATATATATATATATATATATATATACATACATACACTTTTTTTTTGGGGGGGGTGCCCTTACTATATTTGTAGTATACTTTAATTACATCGAAACCCGATTCTAATGATTACATAAGGTCCCTTCGCCCTTAACTGGACGGGTAGTATAGGGTTCTAAAATAGGGTCCCCTTCAAGGGATCCCTTAGAGGAGCACTTTTCCGAATTATCCCCAAACCCATTTGTCAGGTGTCATGTCCATCCATCTCCCTGTTTATAGACTCCTGGTAGATCGCACATTTGGTCAAGATTCTTTGAAGGAACCCTGAACCCATACCCTGGTCAACTCCGAGGAAGCCTTTCAGAATCCGAAAAACGAACCCTTATCGGAGCCCTGAGAGGAACCCTTGAATATCCCTCAACCCTAGGCCCTAAACCCTGAAATATCTCCGAGGAAGCTTCTTCTGAACCCTTTCAGCACCCTTATCAACTTTGACTAGGATGCCCAGTAGTACCCTTATTCCCTTCTTGGTAGTCCTAGGCTCCTTATAAAGTTACCCTATACCAAAAAGAGAGGCCTTTTTATTCTTCGGTTACTGGGTATCCTAGCTTATAAACTTTGATATGTGCCCTAAACCCTAAACCCTTATAAACTTTGATATGCGCAAGCTTTACTTCCAGAGGCCATCGCATGCTGGCAGCCTGGCACTGGAGTAGCTGGCACCCGAGCCAAGACCCCTAAAGGAAGTCGCGGCCCCTTAAAGGAACCTGTAGAGTAAGAAAGGGGCCGAAATAGTTACCAATACTATCTTAGAGGTTCCTTATTCTACTTATAGTATAATGAGCTCCCAAACCCTATTCTATGTAATTCTGAAGGCCGATATAGTACACGAGCCTTTAACTGAAAGGAACCTGTATAGAGTTCTGGGGTATAGGGTGTAAGGTGAACCCCTACAGGAGGCCTTTAAAGGCAGCCTGAGACATCTCCGAGGAAGCCAGCGTCGGAGTTTCAGGACACGGCAACGGAGGTCTCAACCGTGGTCTCCGGCCACAGCACGGCCGGGCCCCGGGCATTCGGCAAGAAGAAGGGTCTCCTAAGGGTGCTATGCGATCCCCCCAAAAAAGAAGGCCTTCAGACGGGTGCGAGGGGGATTTCTGTATCAGGTTATATGAGGGCTTGGTACGGGTTTTGTGGCTGTTTTGTACGGCGTTTTTGCAAGGCATCATAGGGCTTTAAAAGGAGTTACTGGTATCTACGCTCAAGAAGCCGCATGCAGCCATGATAAATCCTGGTGCAAAAACAGATGAACATACGTCCTACAGTTCAATGTGTATATGACAGTATCTGTGTCTGAAATGCCTTCTGCCAAAAGTATGAGGTTATGGTAGCCTGTTTAGTAAGAAGTGTAAAGTTCTAGGCTTGATCACATCGTGACTTCACGACCCTAAACCCTCAACCCTAAACCGCACATTCCCAGTCCCGGGCTTGAGTTCCAGTTCCGAATTTACTCAGCAGATTTTATCAGCGTAGGACACTCGCAAGACATGTGCTGTTCCAAGTTCGAACGGCCCTAGACCCAATTCCCTAAACTCTAAGACCTAGAAACCCCCAGCCCAGACCCTAAACCGCTCTTTCCAAAACCAAGAACGTAACCCTAAACTTTAAAAACCCAACCCTAAACATCTAAACCCACCAAACCCTGAACCCCTAAACCCCTATACCCTATACCCCTATAGTGAACCCCTGAAAGTTGGAGCATCGATTTAGGATGATTCATGCTAGGATTCCTTTTACTTGAGCTTAAGGTTATAAGGCTACTGATGTTCTTGCTTTCTGGCTTCTACTGCAAGCCCCGAAACCCTAAACCCCAAAGCAAAGAGAGACCCCTCGGTCAGAAGGTGAAGCCTCGATGGGCGTGGAGGGCGCAACAGGCAGCTGCTGACCAGGCCGGAGTATCTTACCAATATTGTTCTGGGTGCTCCTTATTGTAGTTGAGAGTTTCCGAAAAATCGGGGACCCTAATATAGTACTCTAAGTAGTACGACCCCTATGAGAAGGACCCCCAAGTAAGGTAAGCCCTACAGTATTTTGGGAAACTCCGGTTTGTTTAACTATAGTATACTGGGCCCCCAAGCCCTATTCTACTTGGAGGGGCAGGGGACTTAGTAAGTAGGTTATAAGGAGAGTTATAAGTACCCTAAATGGAATTAACCCAATTATAACCCTACTTATAAACGACTTACTAAGTCCCCTGCCCCTCCAAGTAACTATTAAGACCGGACCATGCTGCCGGGTTGGAGATTTAAGGGTTTAGGGGGTTGGAGGTATAAGGGTTCAGAGGTGAAGGGTTTACTGTAGGGGGTTTGAGATTTGAGGGTTTAGGCTTGAGGGGGTTGAGGGTTTCGGGGTTGGAGATTTAAGGCTTTAGGGTTTTAGGGGCTTAGAGGTTGAGGGGTTAAGGGTTCAGGGGTTTTTGGGTTCAGCGGGTTGGTGCTATGAGGATTGTAGTGCATAGGGGGTTAGGCCGAATCCCTATAACTACTATTTGCTTAAGAAACCCCCAAAAAATAAAAATAATAATCCCTATATTACCCCCATAAGGAATATACTTTTCATTTTTTGGTGGTTCTTAAGCAAAAGTAGATAACCCCTAAACCTTCAGAGCCTAAACCCTGACCCGGAGACTTCCTTGCGACCTTCCAACCCTAAAGCGCAGGATGTTAAAGATGCCCCACAAGATAGGGCCAATGAGAAGCTCGGATGCCCAGTAGTACCCTTATTCCCTTTTTGTAGTCCTAGGTTCCTTATAAAGTTACCCAATACCAACAAGAGAGGCCTTTCTATTCTTAGGTTACCGGGTATCCTAGGAAGTAGAATAGGGCTTCGGGGTATTCTACACTATGATTCCATGAAACAACCCTCCGGAGTACCATGGACCCGGGTCCTAAAAGCGCTTCACTTCTCTCGCAAGAAAAGTCTCCAATCCTCCGAACTCCTAAACCCTAAACCCTAAACCCTAACCCAAAACCCTGTAACCCTCCAATCCTCCGAACCCCTAAACCCGAAGCCCAAACCCAAATCCCTATCGACACGAAGCTCATGGTCGAGCATCGCTGTGAGTGGTTTAGGGTTTAGGGTTTAGGGGTTTAGGGTTTAGGGTTTAGGGGTTTAGGGTTTAGGGGTTTAGGGTTTGGGGTTTGGGGGTTGAGGGGTTTAGGGTTTAGGGTTTAGGGTTTAGGGTTTAGGGGTTTAGGGGTTTAGGGTTTAGGGTTTTAGGGGTTTAGGGTTTAGGGTTTAGGGGTTTAGGGTTTAGGGGTTTAGGGTTTTAGGGTTTAGGGTTTAGGGTTTAGGGGTTTCGGGGTTTAGGGTTTAGGGTTTAGGGGTTTAGGGGTTTAGGGTTTAGGGGTTTAGGGTTTTAGGGTTTAGGGTTTAGGGTTTAGGGCCCAGGGGATCTTTCCGTATATCAGGGGTGGTCATTGCACCCGCACCTTCAAGGGATCGTCGTTTTCTTTCAGGGGCCATTTCAGGGATACTCCTTGTCTTCCTAAGGGATGTTGAGCTGTCCTCCCTACACCCTGAACCCTACTATCCAAGGGGGAAAGGAGAAACGCTTAATGGGGACCCCTACCCTATAATGGGCTATATAATGGGTATATAATAGCTATATTAAGGGTATATACCTAGGGGTCCTTCTTAAGGGTCCCTATTTTTACGCTTGGACACTAATATCCTAAACATTTAACCCGGGTACCGTAAGCCAAGGAGGCGATCCTGCGCAGCCGAAGCCAGCCGCCCCAAAGCCGACGTTCCACCACGTCTCCACCTCGAAATGTGCCGTTTGGCTTTCGCGGTTTAGGGCTCTATATGAGGGCCTTAATGATTCGAATATTAAAGTAAAGGGCTCTTATAAAGAAGTCTCTTATAGGGTTCTATATGAGGGCCTTAATGATTCGAATAGGGGTTCCTTTAAAAGGCTCTTATAAAGAGGTCTCTTATAGGGTTCTATATGAGGGCCTTAATGATTCGAATAGGGGTTCCTTTAAAGGGCTGTTATAAAGAGGTCTCTAATCGGGTTCTATATGAGGGCCTTGATGATTCGAGTAGGGGTCCCTTTAAAGGGCTCTTATAAAGAGGTCTCTTATAGGGTTCTATATGAGGGCCTGAATAGTAGGGTTGAATTCAGGCTTGGCTTTATACTCTTACATCCTCGGGAGTCGCGTCTGGGCGTTCAGCCGGGGCGTCCTCAAAACTTGGTGTCTTAACACCGCACATGCTGAAATTACGCACGTCCAGCTGCCTCAAAGCAAAGAGAAGAAGCTGCATTGCTCGGCGCATTCGCAATTCTAGGACCTAGAGTAGGCCCTTATTCCCTTTTTGGGGGGTTCAGGTTCCCTTATAACTTCCTTTAAATCAAAAAGGGCACCCTTTTTATTCCTAGGCTACTCTTGGGTCTAGAATTCATCTCCGAAAAATTCAAGCTTGGCTGCTCACCGCTTCCGGTCCTGCTTCGGGTGTGGATCTAGCTGTGATTTGGGGTTCATGGTCAATCCCGAGATTTAGATCTTACGGCGATGGTTCGGGCCCCGAACCCCCAAAAAAGAAGCCTGAAAGATTGTGATTGGGGCAGACCCTACAGGGTACATATATATATATATATATATGTATAGGGTACATAGTAGGTATATCAAGAACCAGGGGTAAAGGCCCCTGGTTTCATCCTCAGATAGATCTTTCCCCGAATCGGAGGCTCGGAGAGCCCGCCTAAATCTGTCTCCAGACAGGTTTGCTTGCTGTCATTTGTTGAAGTATGAGTTTCCGAAAATAGGGGACCCTAATATAGTACCCCAAATAGTAGGATCCCTATTATAAGGACCCCATAATAAGGGACCCCTCGTTTTCGGAAACTCCCAAATATGCCGGCGTTGGATTGAAACAATTTTGGAGCCCCGGGTTGAATGGGGTTGAGTACTTCTAGGATGTAAGGTTTAGGGTTTCTTAGGGGTACTCAGAAATATTTTTTGTTTTTGGTTATCATAATCCCAAGAAACAGCTAAAATTCTAATTTTGCTAGGGTTCTAAGTTCAGTATAGGTTTACAAGCATTATAAAGCCCTAAACACAGTAGGGTCTTGGGTCCAGTTGGGGTGTGACTCTCAAAGTGAGCAATGGTGGCTGGGCCATTCTACGTCATTTTTGGATTCCGAATTAACGTCACGTTGGTTCCCGATGTTGAAACTGTCGTTTGGTTCCTATTTTGATATTGTTAAGCTGCGTCTTGAAAGCTTGATTGCCTTTGTTGGAAGTTGGAAACGTCCATGATCCATGGTGCCACACCTTTTATCTCGACTGTCGTCCAAGAGATGGGCGCGTGCGCGAAAGACAGTCCTCAAGTCTGGATTCGATAACTAGGGATACCTTACTTGGGGGGTCCCTATAGTAGTAAGGACCCTACCTACCATTTAGGGTACTATCTAGGGTCCTCCATTTTCGGAAACTATATAGGATGACGAAGTAATCGCAAAGCCAGGAAGACGCGCACCCCATTCATAGGAGCTTTCGGATGCAAAGCTTGGGGACCATAAGGTTCCCTATTATGATTTCCTTGTATACGTCCTTAAAAACGGTAAGTTATTTGGGTTTATTTCCCTAAACAAGGCCTTAAATTTACAAAGGTAGGTTACTTGGGGTTAAGGCTACTTGGAGGGGCAGGGGACTTAGTAAGTAGGGTATAAGTAGAGTTATAAGTACCCTAAATGGAATCACCCCAGTTATAACCCTACTTATGAACGACTTACTAAGTCCCCTGCCCCTCCGAGTAAGCTCATGGCGCAGGCCCCCCACTTCCAAAGAATGGTACTAATAGTAGTTATAATTGTACCCCATTCCTCCATTCCCTACTAACCAAAGGTAAGTTGGGGTTAAGGCTAAGGCATGCTTTAAGCCATTGATTCTTCAAGACTCACGTGACCTGGAAGCCTTTTCACCTACTGGAGGGGCCTTTTCGATTAGAGTAGGGTTCCCTTTAAAGGGTTCCTTTAAGGGATACCATGACAGTACCATAATATGGGGGGCCTTAATAATCTTAATAGGGGCTTTTGGGGGTATCTTATACGATAGTTATAATATGGAACCCCCGAAGTAGTATAGGTCATTATTAAGGCCCCTACTGGAAGATGGTTCCACGCGGCTCTGATTAGCAGCGTTGCTCCTCCTTGGCAATGTTGCGATGGCTCACGTGCTTCATGGTGTCGCACGGCGGGTGTACCAACGACTGCACGCGGATTGCGCGGAGAATGCATCCGACAGCTCCAGCGAAACCCTCGAGAATCCTGGCTTTTTCGTTCGCGTGGCTGTCCCGGCAGCCGCCTGCATCACTGCTCCTTGGCCCTAGATTGAACCTAAGCTGAATACTTGATGGCTTTATCCAGCCTTAGTCCCTACATAACTATACTATGAAATGCCCCAAGCCCTACTCTAACTGATATCTACGATGGTCCAGAAAGCCCACACCCCAAGTTTGGTCTCACGTGCATATTCGAACCCCACTCAACCCACGGAAGTAAGAATTGAAACCTAAACCCCAAACGCTGAGCACACACGTTCAAGAAATCCTAAACCCTGAACCCTAAACCCTAAAGCATCCTACACCCCTAAACCACAGGGATCCAAGGTTTTCATTGCCGTTGCACTTTGGCAGAGCCGAGCATCGGCTCCAGTAGAACCTGAAGGCCGCTAAACGGTAGAATGCCACGGTTTAGGGTTTAGAGTTTAGGGGTTGAGGGGTTTAGGGTTTAGGGGTTTAGGGTAGGGGTTTAGGGCTTAGGGTTTAGGGTAGAAGTAGGGGCCCTACTTAGAGGATCATGGGACTTAGTAAGTAGGTTATAATTGGGGTTATAAGTCCCCTGAGTGGGGTTACCCTAATTATAACCTACTTATAACCTTACTTACTAAGCCCCATGAGCCTTCAAGTAACGGTTAGAATAGGGTCTTGTGGGCTCCTTACTGTACTTATGATATAATGGCCCCTGCATCACAGACTTGTCTTTGGGGTGTGCGCTTTCTGAGAGGAGACGCTTGTCGCAGTTCTGACGATTGTGTCGTGCACGAGGAACCCAACGCCCAACGCCCCCAAACTTGGCCCAAGTCCTCCAACCTGCAAGCCCTGAGCCTTAAAGCCAGAGGTAATTAGCCATGATGATCCCTTGCCTAAGGGTCGAAGTACCCAAGAAGTAGGGTTTCAATGTCCAAAAACCGTTCATACGGTTGATGATATAAATCCTGCATTACCTTAAGGATGCTAAACTATGGGAATTATGGTATATTCCTTATTATGGGTCATGCAGGATTTATATCATCAACCGTAGTATGGATTTGGGGATCTAGAACCTTACTACTTGGCGTATCATATGCCTTGATTGCCGGGCCTCAAAGTTTGAGAATCTGATATGAAGGAAAGAAGACTTAGAACGCAATACTAGTATAGGGGCCTTGATATTTAAGGTTCCTTTTGAAGGGGTCTATAAGGGTTACCTTAAGGCTTGATATAAGGATTTAGCATAGGGGCCTTAATAATTGCCTATACTATGTTGGGGGTTGATTATAACTATAGTATAATGGGCACCAAAACCCTACTCTAATTGTTATGGGTCCTTGTATATTCCTTCATGCCATAGCATACCCCAAAGCCCTATTCTCATTGTGCGGGCCGCTATCCAATAAACCACCTCCGATCCGTCCCTATTCTAATCGTTCTACGCCATAAACACCTGCAAACTGCAACCCACGAAGAACCCTGTCCTACTTGTTGAGGCCCGCCCCTAAACGCCAGGTCTGACAAGCATGGCCGCTGGAGCTGCGATTTGGGAGTGGCGGAGGCCGGCACATTTGAGTGCGGCCGCTGGTATCAAGAGGTTCGCCGTGGCTTATGCTGCTGGGCATAAGAGGTTGAGGGTTTCGAGTTTAGTTCGAGGCTTAGGGTTTAGGGCCAGTGCTTTAGGATTTAACGAGACTTCATATATAATCCGAGATATGTACATAGTACTGTAGCGTATAGTATATCGTATGTCGTACGTGATACAACATTTAAACGATATCTACTAGTACCAAATAGAAGAAATCATGTATACACACGTCTATAAGTATAGATATACTCATATTAGTAAAGATTAAGATTGGGTTCTGACTTATCAACTGGCCCATGGCCCGACCCTGAAGGCCTACCACCGGGACCTCTTAACCCCAAACCTTTAAACTTAAGCCTTAAGCTCAATCTCTTCCACTGCTCCTCGCTACTATTTGCTTAAGAACCCCCAAAAAATAAGCAATGATAATCCCTATATTATCCCTATAAGGAATATATTTTTATTTTTTTTGGGGGGGGGTTCTTAAGCAAATAGTAGCTCGAAGACTTAGTTTGCGATCTGTGATCAATGGCGTTCCTTCAGGAGCAGTGTGCTACACTAGGCTTCGTTTTCTAGGTTCCTGAGTCGTACCCTGTTGCCCTTTCTATTGTTGGGCCCTTTTCTAAACTAGAACACTAGGAAAAGGTTACTCATATACCGAACCTGGACCCCAGAAGTGTGTAGAATAATGGCCTTTTTATAGGTTTTGGGCCATTATTTTACCTACATTCGGGGGTCCCTTATTATGGGGTCCTTATAATAGGGATCCTACTATTTGGGGTACTATATTAGGGTCCCCTATTTTCGGAAACTCCCATATTACGAAGGGGCTACTCAGGAACCTAGTTGAAATCACCCGCAAGAAACGAAGGTCTGGTCCGATCCAGCGATTTTCTTCTTGGGGCAAAGCTGGTCGATGAAGGCCGGTGTAGGGTTTAGAGCGCAGGGTTTAGGGTCTAGGGTAAAAAGTTTCTGAATCCCTGTTTCAACTCTAAATACTACGAATGTCTGTGCTGTAAGATTTGATTGTGTAGGCTCCAGTCGGCGTTTAAAAGGCGACAGTACTTCGGGTAAACCCCGAACCCTAAACCCAAGCCCTAAACCCTGAAGGCGGGATCCTTCGTGGGACCCTATGCGCACGGACGGGGCGTTTGCGCACTGGCTGCCAGTGCCCACGCGAGCAGGACCTATTTACTAGTACTACAAGCCCCGGAAGACTACGCTTTAATGTCTCCCAATTTCGCTGCGTCCCAACCCCAAACCCCATAGTTGTTGGTCGTTAAGACCGCCATATCCGAACCTCGACATCTTTCCAGTGTTGCCTACATGCTCTTATCATAAGATCTCAGCAATTGGAGGCCCTTTGGAGTGTAAGGCTTTGGGGTTTCCCCATTTTTTGCGGAAGCCCAAATCCCACCCGAAAAGCCTTGAAATCCCTAATATGGTTTAAAAACATGCACTGAGCCTTAAACCCCAAACTCCAAGACACTGAGCCCTAAACCCTAAACCCTAAGACACTGAGACCTAAGCGGTAACCCCCACAACACTGAGCCCGAAGCCCCCTAAACCCTAAGCCCCTATATGTGCCCGCGCTCCGCGTTCTCGACCCCCCCCCCCCCCCCCCCCCCAATGGTATCCCCCCCCCCCCGACCCGGGCGACCACACAACAAGAACAAGAACAAGAACAAGAAGAAGAACAGCAGCAACAACAAAGCAGCAGCAACCACGCGGAGGAACCACAGGAACCACAGGGGGGGAGGGGGGAGACAGGAACCAGAAGAACCACAAAAGGGAGGGGGAAAACCAAGAGGAACCACAGGGGGGGGGGGAACCACAGGAACCACAGGGGGGGGGAGGGGGATTACCATGGGGGGGGGAGGGGGGGGGGGGGTGCGCGGATGCTGGCACATATAAAGCCTAAACCCTAAATCCCTAAAGCCTAAACCCTAAGCCCCTATAAAGCCTAAACCCTAAACCCCTAAAGCCTAAACCCTAAGCCCTGCGAAGCGTGCAGGAGTTTCCTGCAAGAGGCAGCCGGTCCAGGTGCTTCGGTGGATGCGGTGGTGCTAACCGATGGCATGGACAGCGACTGGGTTTAGGGTTTAATAAATAAGGGCCTGAATAATTACCGATACTATTTTGGGGGTTCCTTATTCTATGTGTCTGTATAACATAGTATACCCCGCCCTGTTCTAATTCTTAAGGCCTTTATATCAGGGTTTAGCAGGTTTGAGGCGGCTTGCCTTCAAGGTCTAGGGCGTAAGGTTTAGGGCCTTGGCGTTTAGGGCCGTTGGCCTAGACAGCCACTTTTTTGTTGAATGCTGATTCTGAGCTCATAGGACTCTTTGTTGCGTTGATGTTGGAGTCGTGATGTGCTTCGTCTGTCGGCTTTGCAGTGTCACAAAGATGGTATTGAAGGCCAGAATGTCTCCTATCTCTTGGAGATGGGTATACGAGTGCTCCACACCAACCTGACAAGCTTCTACGAGTTCGACAAGTTCGACCTAAGCACGCCTTACCATGCCGATCATCAGGCGTCGTTCTTCAAACTGAGGGCCAGCACCTTAAAGGCTGGGCTTGCTGCACTGACGGACTACGAAGCCATCTTCTTCTTGGACGTGGATGCTTACTTTTATGCTCCCCCAGACTTGGAAACTATTGAGGACACGATGGCAGAAGGTGGGGGCAACTTCTGGGAATTGCGGGCGTTGATCTTTTGAGGACTTAGGGGGATCACGGGAGTCCCTAGTCAAACTTGCGGACCCTCAATCCTCAGCCCCTATAGTAAACCCCAAAAAGTTGGAAACCAGGTTAAGGCCAAATAGTGCTGGGATTCCCTATACATCACTCTTAAGGATTGAGGCTATTGGGTTTCCACCTTTTGGGCTTTTACTGTAAACCCTAAACCTAAACCCTTATGGTACCTTATAGATTCCTTAAAGGAGCCATTATAGATCCCTTAAAGGAGTCCTTATTATGGATCCCTTAAACTCTACAGAAAGCGCCGAAACACGAAGACTGGCCCTCAACTCTCAACCCCTAGGGATTTAGGGGTTAGGGTTTAGGGTTTAGGGTTTAGGGTTTAGGGTTTAGGGATTTAGGGATTTAAGGATTTAGGGATTTAAGGATTTAGGGATTTAGGGATTTAGGGATTTAGGGTTGTGGGTTTAGGGTTTAGGGACTCCGAGGTGTGGAGTTTCTGAGCTATCGCTGCCTACATGCGCCCTTGGCGGTTGGGAATTTCATCCTCAAGCCGAGCCAGGAGGCTTTCAGTGACATGATGGATACTGGGCTCTTGTTGAAGGTTGAAGGGTTTTTGTTTAAGCTACCATAATAAGGAAACACAAGGGCTTCCTGTAAAGGATCTGTAAGGGTTCCTTTAAGGGTATAGGGACTCGTTTGAGTTACCATAGTAAAGAAACCATAGTATTTACTATAGCCTATAGGTTTCCATTATGTAATAGCTTAAGCGAAATGCCTTGACAAGGACCAAAAAACCCTATGATTTCCCTTGAAAACCTTATAGATCCCTTAAAGGAGGCCTTAAAGGAACCAGACCCAGGATATGCTGTCGACCGGCTTCACACCGGAGAGAGGATGGGGATTGCGGGATTTGAGGATCGGCCAAGAGGGCTGGCATTTGAATTGCGACTTAGCAGCTGGGTAATGTAGGAACCTGATTAAGAAACCTTGGGCCTTGATTCGGGTCCTTGTTTGAATCCTACTATTTCGGGGGTCATAGGGCTGGCATTTGAATTGCGACTTGGGCGTTTCCAAAAACAAGGGGTATCTTGTTTAAAGTGTTGATATAAGGGTACTATAGGGGTTCCTTTAAAGGGCTCTATAAGGATTTAGAGTTTCCGAAAATTAGGGTTGGGTACCTTAAAAGGGATCGCTTAAGGGTTCCTGAAAGGGATGTGAGGGTTCTATAAACGGTTTAGGGTTTGGGGGTTTCCGAAAACAAGGGGTACCTTAAAAGGGATCCTTTAAGGGTTCCTTAAAGAGATCTGTGAGGGTTGTATAAAGGGTTTAGGGTTTAAGGTTTGGGAGTTTCCAAAAACAAGGGGTACCTTATTGTTCCCTTAAAGGGTTACTATAAGGGTACTATGAAGGTTCCTTTAAAGGGCTCTATAAGGGTGTAGGAGTTTCCGAGAATTTGGGGTACCTTATTTGGGGTCCTTATAATAAGGATTCTACGATTTCGGGTACTATTTGGGGATCCCCCATTTTCGGAAACTCCCACTTTGCAGCTGAGTAGGTAACCTTCTACCCTCTGAAGTTCATATCATCCTGCCATACCTGAACCTTAACCTACCCAAACCTACTTGTTTTGTAGGGTCCCTATAAATTCACTACTTGTTTTGTAGGTAGCCTTCTACCTTTTAAGGTTGATACGGTTGATGATACAAATCCTGCATTACCTTAAGGAGCCTAAACTACGGGAGTTACGGTAGTTATATTCCTTGTTAAGGGTAATTCCGCATCTATATCACCAACCCTATAATCCTACCATACCTGAAAGGGTTCACGATTTTTGGCCTATGGGTAGCCAGCCACGAAGGCGACGATCCTGGATGGGAGTCCAAGGCATATTGCGCAGATCGCAATACTTCAAGATGGGACTTTCTAGGTGCCGAAGGCGACAAGGGACTCTTATTCACAGAGTATAGCGTCATTCGGCGATCTTTCCGAACTTTGCAGAAGTCTGACTACACGCGGATGACGAAGAGCTACAATTTCTTCGGCCCGGTAAAGCCCTGGATGCCGATCGAGCGCTGTGAGATTCTTTCGGACGCGAACCATTGGAATCTACACCCAATCGGCCATATTCCGCAGTTTTGGGATCTCTATGAGAAGTATAGCCGAAGCAAGATGAAGCATACAGAGCCACTTTACTGCGTCCATTTTTTGGACCGGAGCTTGGCCTCCTTCAGGTTATGTCTGTCAGCCGTGCACATCTAGACTTCGACGGCACGACGTGGTGAGGTGACAGCTGATCAAGAACCGGGGTTCTTGATAAGGGTTTGATTTAATTTAAGTTACCATGATAAAGAAGCCATAGATATTATGTACTATAGATCCATACTATGGTAACTTGAACAAAACCCTTTAACAAGAACCCAGGAACGGGGTCCATCACACCGTTGATGCGCAAAAGCATTCGACATGATTAGGCACTAGAAGCAAAGCAAGCTTTCTCTCTCTCTCTCTCACCCGAAACCCGCCACCCCCAAAACCCCCAAGCACTAGAACTTGGGGCCAGAAACCAAGGCCATATAGAGCTTGCACGAAAAACTTCAGGCTGAGAAGTTGTTTCAATAGAGTGATATACGAGCATGAATACTTATCATTATTGCCTGTTACACCTCCTTTCTTCGAGGTCTCATTCGATAGTATACCGTTAACGAATGAGGCCCTTATGTTACCCGAAAAAGGCTCTTAAAGGGATCTCCCAGGCTTCCCCAAGCGCCGGCGCAGCCACAGCCTGCGAGGGTCGCTTTGTCTTGGGGATTTTTGGGATTTGAGGTGCGGGGTGTGTCGGTGTTAGGGTTTAGGCTTTAGGGGTTTAGGGTTTAGGGTCTACGGCTTCTTGTTTGGACTGAGGTTCTTGGTTTAGAATGAATCGGGTTTAGGATGTCACGGGTTCAAGATTTGGGGTCGAAAGATCTTGTGGGCTTTGAGGGTTTGATCTAAGTCCGGGTCTAAGTTCAAGGTTTCAGGTAAAAAAGAGCTTGTGGGCCGCAAAGCTTCCTTTGACTCCGAATAAATTCGTGCAGCCTCAGTGAGAGTCAAGATGCTTTCTAAACCCAAACCAGTCCGGCCCCTTGTTAAGGATATCTTCGTCCAAGACCCTGAACCTTACGTAGAACCACACCATAGACAACAGCAAGCCCTGCAAGCTTTAAGCACATAGAACACCCTAAACCCTAAACCCTAAACCCTAAAGCCTTCAAGTTTCCTAAAGCCCCAAGCTTGAAAACCCCAGGACCTCTCAAGACTCTTTGACAGCCCGAGTCGTTAGGCCCGTACGGTTGATGATATAAATCCTGCATTACCCATAATCTGTCTGTCTGTCTGTGCGGACTCTCGTTCCACAGGCCACGTGTTGTGGCGCGACGTGGTGCGTCCCAAAAATCGTGCTATAAATTCGAAAAAGGTGAAACATCGGAGATCTGCGAGACCCGTGGACGTTGCATCCAGAAACGGTGTGCGGTGGTGCGTGCCTGCTCACAGCTGCGCCCCTGCACAAAGTCGGTGACCCACACAACGTGAGCCGGTTCCGGGTGAAATCCACGTGAAAGGGTGGAGAGGAGATCGGACTCCTCGTCTTCGCTGCCGCGGTGTGCCAACTTTTCGGCAGTGGTGGGGAGCTTGGGTCCGAATGCAAAAGGAGCTCTCGCAGATGGAGCTATGCCGCTGAAATGCCGCCAACCACCCTGTCGGACTTTGCGACTCTGTGCTGTCGCAGAGGCCTCCAGCTGACGAAACTGGTCGCATGTCAGGGGGCGGTGTAAGTGCAGGCATCTGAGGAGGCATGCATCTGATCGTTTGAGGTGCTGCTGTGCCAGCAGGATATTCGGGAACACCTTATGGCACGAAACGCAGGTCTCACTAGTCGCGTAATGACGCGCGGGGGAAAACACTTGATGTGCCCTGGCAAGGTGCGTGTGCAAGTGCTTACGTAGAGGGAAGGAGGCTGGACACAGGTAGCAAGTGTATTCGTTACCGGCAGGCGGCTGCAGAACCTTGCAACTGACGGTGTCCTGGCCTGTAGCAACCCATGTGCTGACGTCTTCTAGGAACGACCGGGTGGCAAGCTTGACTTGTTTCGGCCACCAGGTCGGGTCCTGCCTGTATGCCTCAAGCAAGCCTAGCACGCTATCTGTGCCCAAAATGCCAGTGATGGAAGGCAAATGGGCAGCTACCAGTGCAGCATCTTCCCGCAGCTGTGCCAACCAGGCAGTTCGAGGCTGCACGGCCCAATGGTCCCAAAGCAGTGCTACCAGCTCCCTGGGGCCATGCTTAAAGAGGCGGGCAACAAAGCCAGCCCGGGCACTTGCAAGAGCAAGAGTAGGAGATGTAGCCTGTGCCTCGTGGAGCATCCGGTAGCAATGCTTCTGTCCGGAAGCAGATTTGCGACGGAACAACGTCCGCCATAGTGCGAGATAGTGTTGCTCCCAAACTCTCGCATGGCAGGCCACATTGAGTATCAAGGCAGATGCCGAATGAGCAAACTTCGATACCACCAGCGAGCGAAGAATGTATGCTCGGGTGGCGAGTGGATACTCGCTGGCGCTGAAGAACTTTTTGCGCAGAGGCTTAACAGTCCCAGCCGCTTGCGCGTAGCGGAAATGTAGATCCGGGACCGGCGTGCTGGTGGAAGTGACAATACCCCCAAGATGTCGATAGGATTCGACAATGGGGACGCGGTAGTCGGTCTGGCTGACCGCATTGTGCAGCACCAAGCATGGCTGTCCTTGGTCATCCTGCCCAAAGAGCTCGACGGCAGCACGTAGGACCGCGGGAGGGAACAGGGCTGCAGTTTTGTCCCGGCCATACTTGACTGTCATGCCAACAGAAGTTGTATAGTCAACAATGGTGCGGATTGTATCCCCAGTGCGCTGAACCAGATCAACAGGACTGGAACCGGTTTGAGGAGCGACGAAATCATCTGCCCATGCAGGCTGGCCCAGCTGAAGTGGCCCCTCGAAATCAATGCAGTCGGGACGCTGCTTGCATGGCAGCTGCGGGTCCAAACCTTCTTCACGCAGGCGGTGCTGTATGGCCTGAAGTGCAGCAGCAAGACTGAAACCAAAGATCAGATCTGCTGTCGGGTCGCCGGGGCGGGAGCCCTTCTTAGTAGAGGTGAGGTCAGGGAATCCCGAGAGTCTGAACCACGTACCCCGAAACAAGTCTTGCACCATTGCAATGGCGTGGGAAGAGGCTCCGAGTAGTGGCAGCTGAGCCATGGACTCAAGGTGTGTCCGAAGTTCGCCGATGGCGACAGCAGGCAGTCGCAAATCATGAAACAGCTTCAACAGCTTGGAGTCGTCGTCAACATGTGGCACAATAGTCTGACGCAGAACTCCATAGAAAGCCGCCTGCAAATCAAAGAACACTAGTGCTGCGTACGATCCCCTGCCAGTAGACATGGCAAAGAATGTTCTTGCCGCAAGTGCGACTCCTTCAATGCCCCGCCCGGCCGCAACACCGGATTGGAAGGCGGGCTGAGAATCGACGAGCAGCGGTTTAAGGACTTCTCTGAGATTGCGATGCAGCAGCTTCCCTGGTACCGAAGAGATGAGTATAGAGCGAAAAGCCTCGCACGTCAGGGCTCGGCTAGCCCGTTTCGCGAGGCAGCACAAATCACCGCCCCTGAAGGCGACCGGTTCGTAGGCACGGAGTGTGGCTTTGAGGTATACTGGTAACAACTGTCTCGCAGCTGCAGGAGCATTGAGTTGCAGCAATTCTGAAGTAATACCGTCCGGCCCAGCCGCCTTGCCCCGTTTGGCAGTGATGATGAGTTGCTCTATCTTGGCGAGCGTAGGGGGAACCCGCATGTCAAGGCTCCAGGGGAGCACTCGGGAATCCTGGAGGTCTTCGATGTACTCGTCAGGCGTGACGAGTTTGCCAGCTTCCTGTGAGGCGAAATGCCGTCTCCAGGCTTCCGCTCTTTCAGAGGTAGTGGTGGCGGTGGTGCCATCCTCTAATTGAAGCATGGGCAGTGCTCGAGGAGTCGCTCTTCTGGCAGCTCTTGCAGATGGGAAAATTCGCCGGAGAGCTCGGTACAGAGATTTAGGATCCTGGATGTTACGAGCAGCAAGCTCGTCAGCAAGGACCTGGACATGTGCTGCTTTGTCGGCGGCAACGGCGCGACGAATTGAAAAGGTGGTGCGCCGGTAATTCGCAACGACAACCGCTTCGTTGCGGTCGGCTGGGCGTAGCCATCCGTCGGCAAGCATGAGCTGGGCTGCATTGAAGGAATCCCCGCGTCCATGAAGGATGAAAGCGCCAAATCCTATTATCAACCAGCGCAACCGCCGCTCTTGAGCCTCCTGCTTGAGGGCGGGCCGGAGCACCTTTCTTTCCTGAATCAAGTCGAGGGTACCTCCTGTGAGGTATGGCTGACGCGGAAGGGAGGGGCGATCACGTGCAACAGTGGCGCCAAACTCATGCCAATCCCCAACAAGTTTGGAATAGTGTTCGTCGACCGGACATGTCCACGGCTGGGGCGGTGTTGAGACGGAAAAATAAATGAGATCTTCAGTCGAAAGATCGTTCCGATCAGGTCGCAACACATTCTTCTGACTACGTCTGTAAAAGTTGGGTGGTAATGAGCGCGTGAAAGCGCAAAGCAGGTGTGCGGGGAGATGGTCTTCGCGCATCTGCAGCAACTCGACCTGTGGCAACGTACGGGATACAAGGACAGTGTGTCGCCACGAGTCGGGAACCAGAACGTAGTCAATGCGCGACCAAGTACCCGAAGGAGAGCACCAAGTGTGTGAGCTGCCCTGGTGCCACTGGCTCCATGTGGAGGGTACAAGCGCACCAACCTTGACTAGGAATGCATGGAAAACCTCTCCGGCGGGCCCCTCCTGCTCTGCATCGTGATCTCCAACAAGCTCAGACGTGCAATCACCCAAGCGGGAGTTGGCATCACATAAAATCAGAAAGTCCGCCCCTTCCGGGCGACGCAGTAATTCACACGCACGCTCATTCCAGAAATCCTGGCATTCCTGGATTGGCACGGAGGCTGCAGAAGGTGCATGAACGACTTGAATGTGCAACTGAAGCCTGGGGGTCACAAGATTGACGGCGAGATG
Organism: Symbiodinium sp. CCMP2592; assembly: GCA_905221615.1. Lineage (NCBI taxonomy): Eukaryota > Dinophyceae > Suessiales > Symbiodiniaceae > Symbiodinium > Symbiodinium sp. CCMP2592. The sequence goes on along the minus strand of CAJNDT010000646.1, from coordinate 107,293 downwards.
TCGAGCCGAGGCGCTGACAACCGTGACGTCATTGGGATGCACCGTGACTGCACGACTGCCCTCTGTGTAGAGCGGCATATCTTTGGCTATCCATAGCGCACATCCACCTGTGCCTGCAGCCGTAGCTCCTGAGCTGTAAATGTGATATTCCGAATCGGCCTGGATGGAGGACTCCGGGAGGCGTGTTTCCTGCAGTCCTACGAAGAGCGGCTCAAAGGGCTTGAGGGAGGCCTTAAGCATATCTTTCCGCCCTGTGAGCTGTAGGCCGGTGCTATTGCCTGTTCTGTGAGGTCGTGGCTCCCGAAGTGTGAGAACATTGAGAGTCACACAGGAAAAGACATAGCTGACTTGTGCAGGGGGCAAATGGCATTCTGTGATGCCAAAAGTAGGACTGCAGGCTACCGTATTGGGTTGAGTTTGCCCAAGACTAGCCTCGACACCAAAGCAGTACAGGTTGGGAAGGTCTCCTTGCCCGGGCAACGTTGCCCATGCCCAATCGCGGAGTGGATGTTGCGCCCATTGGCGTGGCCACTCCGGAAGACAGAAGGCATTGTCCTCTAGAGGAAGACGCCGAGCCTGTTTGGCAAGGGCATCGCAAAGCTCGTTGCCAAGGCATCCGGTATGGCCTTTCACATGGCTGTGTGTGACGTGGAGCAAGCCAGCAACATACTGTCTGAGAGCAACAGCAAAACTAGCAAGATAAGGTGAATGTCCATCGGAACCAACAGGCGCGGTGGCTCCAAAAGTACCGCCTCCTGCAGCAAGTGCATCGTACAGGAAATCAACAGGAACTCGGAAATGTCTGCCGTGTTGAGCGGTCCAACAGAGTGCCCAACAAAGGGCAAGCAGTTCTGCGGTCAAGGCGTCGTCTCTGGACTCACCCAGATAGAAGGCACTATCGGCGGAAAATGCAGGTGCTGATGCATGGCCAATCAAAAACCTCTCGTTGCCAACTGTCGCAAAGACGGAAAAGGCCCAGGCACATGGTCCGAGGTCATTCGGATTCACTGCCGCAGAACCATCCGTGTAAATGGTGAGGCTCTCCGGGGATGGTTCGCCCGACAGGTGCCATAGCTTGACATTGATAAGGTTTGTCCGAACTTCAAGGGGAAGGACCTTGGACTTCAACAGGCCGTCTAAATCATTGTCAAGCCAGTCCTGCTCTTCTGTAGGGAGTTGGTGTGGGAGGGCTGCCAGGAGCTCTAGGGTTTGCTTTTGGTGCGCGGACGCAGGCACAGTTTCTTCAAGACTGATGTGTGCCGGATGTCCACGCAAGGCGACTGGGGCGCGGTAGTAGTCAATGAGTGTGTCGAGCAGAGTGGCTGCAAGGAAAGCCCACTCGTCATCCTGAGCGACGCACTCATCAAGAAGTGTGTCGAGCACGTCTAGGTGCCACCACTCTGCTTCACAAACTGGCGGAGGCATAGCTCTGCAGGGGGTAGGAACCGGACGACCTATCGGCTGGGTTGAGATTGCCTTTGTCGCACACTGGGGTGATGTCGGAGACATGGCGTCAGCAGTGGTGAGCTGGTCGTCAGCGCGATTGCTTATCATAGGGTGGCCGGCCAGCCAACCGATGTGCGCCGCACGGGCTGTGCGATGAGTGGGTAAGGTGTGGGCCAATAGGGGTCCTCGGCCACCAGAGAGCGGAGCGAAGGTGGCGGTGCCACGCTGACACATCAAGAGAAAGACGCCAAGTCTGAGGGGCCTGGCGACGTGTCGGCGGGTAGGCGCACTGGCGGCGCCATGAATCTGCTTGCGCTGTGCGCCGGTGGGTGTCCGCTCGGTAAATGCGCTGGGTACGCTGTTCGCGCAAAAATCAGGAACCTGCTGCATGGGCGGTGCGTCCTGATGGCGCATTGATTTCGCAAGCTGCGCAGGGGCATCATCAAGTCCATCAAGTGTATGCAAATCGATTGGCATGGCACTATCATGGTCAGCGCGGCCGCTTGGTGCTCGGCGGTGCGCCGATGCATGCGCATTGTCAGCTATCGCCTGCTGCTCTTGGTGTGGTTCTGACGGTGGGTGTGGTCCGGGATTTGCAGGCAACTCTGCAACACCGTGTTGGTCACCGACAAAGTAGGCAACAATGATTTGACCGGGATCTATCCAAGTCCAGGTCCAGTGGTCTCGGTATCCTTGAAAAGAGACACCCCGGCCTCGCGGGGCACTGGCAAGAAGGACATCACGCAAAACACCCAAATCGACTCTCCCGGCGTCGGTCAAGATGCGCAGCCATCCCAAGAGCATGGGGCGACAATCAAGGAAGCCAAGCACTGGTTCTGCTCGCCAAGACGGCGCATCTCGATCACAGAGTACAATGCATGTCCGACACGCGCGCCCAAGAATCGAAGCATCACTAACGAGAGGCTGGGCGGGTTGTACATGCATGTCGGCTGCATCAAAACCAAACTGGGTCGCAAGATCGGTTCTGTAGAAGACAGCACGCTGTGGCGAAAGCCTAAACCGAAAATATCCATCATGCGAGACCACACAATAATGCTCCGTGGGAGAGTAGAAGTCACCGGGCAGGTGTGATACCCATAGGTGACGAGTCTGAAGCATTTCATCAAGTGTGATATGAGGAATGGCAGGGGTTCCGCTAGCAACGAATCGTACGCACAATCCTAGGTGGAGATCGACTTCTGCATAGTTGTCAAGCGGATCGGCTTGATCAGGCAACTGAACATCGACGACGGCAGCAGGATGCAGGCCTGCAAGTCGCAAGAGAATGAAACGGTCAGCGCGCGGAGGCGCAGGCACCGCAAAGAGCCGCCCATCAAATTGCAACAGGTCCATGCAGATAATGGGACGTTGTTCCTGCCATTCCGGGACGGCAAGAAAAACTCCCCATCGGGGGTCTGGCTGTGGTAAGGCTTCGGTTAGTCTAGGAAACCTGGAAGCTCTGTACTGATCACGACAAGTCTGCACGATTTCGACTAGATCAGGAACTGTCTGTGGCACTTGGATGCTGAGAGTGATGACTTCTGTAGTATAATCGGGAATCAACAGACAGAAGACCGCATCGATAATGCCTTCATCTGCCTCAAACAGGTCTTGATCGGGCTCTGGATGCCCTGCGTCATGTAGCCACGGGGGCTCTTCTGGCGCTAAAGGCCATGGCACTCCAAGGATGCGGGCGGCGTCTCTAGCAGCTCGCAAATGTGCATGTTCGTTGAGCCGTAAAGTGGGCGGATCCCGCAAAACCTTGTATTCCCGTATGGAACCAGGCATGTCTTCTGGACCAAGCCGGAAAGCTGAGAGCTGCTGAGGGCCTGAGAGGACAGGGGTGCCGTGTAGCTTGCTCTCGACTAGAGTCGACAGTTGGCTACACCACACATGACTACTCGATCAGGCTCAGGACATGGCTCTGTGACTGTGTTGAGATTCGCCGGAGCTTGGTCGGCCGGCTCTGGCATGAAGGCATCGTCCATAGTTTCGTCTAGTTGACGAGGGGATCTGCTGCGATTCCGGCCACGGCTGCGGTTATTAGCAGTTTTGCCACCCCCAGACGGCGGATGACCTCTGCGACCGTGGTCGCCGGAGGCGGCAGAGTCCCTTGCATCGTGGTCCGGACCTCGAGCATCAGGCGGTGGGTCCATGGACTCGTCATCCTCAAGATGATCTTCAACAAATTCTATCGTGAAACAGTCGCCGGATTGAAAAAGCAGAACTGGACCGTCGGGCCGGTTTTCAACTATATCTCCTTTGATGGATACGATGTGGTCCGGAGGACACGTATCGTAAAATTCGTTGGAGAGCATCTGAACCGCGACAAAACCATGTGGCAGTAGTTTCCATTGAAAACCTTGAAGGACTCGTCTGCAGTCAAGTACCAAGATGTGGCGATTTTCTGGATGTCGTGCTGGGGGACACGGGGGGGCTGTCGAAAGCTGGGACGTAGCAACTAAAACCTGGGTGGTTAAAGTGCCTTTCACGAAATGAGATGCAATGCAAGGACGTGTGGGCTTGATAGTGAGCCCAAAATCTGTGCACTGCAATGTATCCGCAAGGTCCGCACGGAAATATGGCCTTCGCCCGCTTTGGACCGAAAAGACGATTTGGCCTCCATCCGTAAGGATAGTATAATGACTCCCAGGAGAAACGACTGGCCCAGGAAGGGCAACCTGGAGATCCCAGCCTTCAGTGCTCAGCAGCTGTGTGGCAAGATCATATGTGGCTGGTGCACCTGCGTTGCAATCGGCAAAAGTAATGGTCATGCCATGACGCAAGGCGACGATTTGACCCTGGTCTACTGCTTGTGTGAGCCCATGAATAAAAACCCTTAAGTCTGCGTTATGTCGATACCCTGCAGCAAGAAGTATCGATTCGCGGTTGAGGGTATTATGCACCGTTGCCGCAAAAAGACGGTTGTCGACGTGTCGACAGTCCATGATGACAATTGTGCGCTCAACAAGCCATGCTGGGACCGCGACACAGACGATGCATTCTTGGTATGGCTGTGGCACTGCAGGGATGACCTCTGGAAAGTTGAGGTCCGGCTGTTCTGGTCGAGCTGCCTGTATGCTGGCCGTGGCTTGAGCAACGCTGCAGGGTATTTGCATGCGGACCTGCAGGACTTCGGGCACAAACTCTGGAGCGCATACTAGGCAAAGCACCTCATGTCCTAGAGTGTGTTCAACCTCGGCGGTGCCAGTGGAAACAGGCTCAGGAAACGCGAAACTCGTGGTAGCCGTTGTGGTGCCGCCCTCTGGTACGCGACCAGGAGCATGCGGCGTGACAGATCCAATGGCAATGTCTGACTCTGCTGGAGGCGGCTGTGATGAAGAAGCTGCGCGACTGAAGAAGGGCGAAGAAAAGGCAGCATCAATCGCACTGCCTTCGAAATTCGTTTCGAGGTCTGGGTCTGCAGTACGATCTTCGACAGCGCCAACGTTCCAGCTATGGCCAATGGGCAGAGTGGTATCTACCATGTCTGCAACTGGAACGGCCTCGACCTCATGGTGTGCAGGATCGACATCAAAGGGGGATCGCCACTGAGCGAGGCCCGGTTCTGTGTCGTGGCTCGAATCTGAGGCGATATCATCATCGCTGGCCTGCACCGCATAAAACAACAACGTGGTGCTGCGGAAAAAGTGTATATCCTGTCCTTGTCGCTGTCCACCGGCTACGGCAACCCTATAGGCAGGAGGCACTTCAACTTCGAACCGCGCAAGCAGGCTTGGGATGTGCAAGGTGGCTACGTGCGTGTGGACAAACCGTGGCTTGAGACCGAGCGGTCGGAAGTCCAGAAGTACAAAATAATCACGAACCTGTGACCTTCCTGTTGCAGTCTGACCGCCTGGGGGTACATCAACGACTGCTGTCACAAAGTGGCAGTGCTCGCCATGCACGTTTAGATCTTGCACTGGGAACGTGCAGAAGCTGACTTCATGCGGCTGCACGTGCAACTTGCGGCAGATGAAATCAACTGGAGTGAGGCCAGGATTGTCTTGGTTCATGAAGAGGTACCGCAGGGAACGATACATCACACTGACACCCTCTGAAAATTCGACCCGAGGGAACTGCTGCAAAGACCCAAAACGTGAAACATCCTGGAACAGAGTCTCGTACCGTGTTCTGTCGAATCTGGCCTCGAGACTACGTACTACCGTGATCACTTCACCATCATGAAGGTCAACTGCAGCTTGGCTGGGCCACGGATTGGTTCTACATCCAACATAGATGTAGAGGGCATCACCTGCATCGTCTGTGAGAGGCAGGAGAAAGTTGACTAGAGCACTGTAGTCGAGCTGCCTTGGCAGTACTGTGGCAAAGTATCGACCTCCTACTCTAGACACATCGATAATGACAGCGCAGGAGCCATTGAGGCCGCAGTGTCTAATCAAACTGGGAAACCGGATGTATGTCGCGTAACCTGGGTGCCTTTGCGGGAATGTAGGAAGAAGGGTGTCAAATAGCCTGTTATGCGGCAGAGGACAGCGCCTGCGGACAAGGTCTAGTATAGTAGCTTGGTCTAGACCTCCATCGACTTTGACCGCAAATGACACAGTGTGATAATGAGGCGTATACACAGTGACGCCCAGCCACGCGGCGTCTTCTGGTGCAGCACCTTCATCACTCATTGGAGGGGGAGGCCAAGGCAACTGATCAAAACACAGCCTTCTATCCGGGGGAGATGGTTCATGCTCATAATGAGGAGGGAGGGTTGGGTTCCCAACTCCAATTGGCATGCTGATATCTTCAACAGGCTGAACATACGGCATGTGTCGGTTAAGTGCGGCAGTTTCGAGGGCCTCCTGCTCATCAGCTACACCTGACCTAACCATTCCGTTACAGCCTACAGGGCCTAAAACCCAAAGGGAAAGGCCAGCCGGGTGCATTGCAATCCACGCCGGGGAGGCAGGGAAAGAGAAAATTCCGGCAAGGATCTGCGTGATCGTGAGAACTGGGAAACGGGTTCTTCTCCGGCCCTGTGGTGCCCGCTTGTGTTGTGTGCGGCCTTTCCTGTCCCTCCACGGAGTCCAGCAAAGGATGGGGGCAGCACACGTGCCAACCTGTAAAGCCCTGACTACTCTGATCGGTGTTCCAGCAAATGGAGTGATCCGACGATCACCAATGAAGGATCGAGTAGTTTTATGTGCGAAGAAAAGGGTCTTGAGTAGGGCTATAAACAGGAATAAAAGGAGGCTTCGCGCAAGGGGCAAGAGGAAATGCTTCGCAAAATTGTCCAGAAAGTACAACCACGTGACATTGGCACCTGTTGTGGCATCTGGCATGGACCCCTTATGATGGCTGGAGGTCTCGATTGGTGTCGAGAGTGGCTGTAAAGGAAGCACAATTATACTGCAAGGCTCGGCTGTCGCCCCTGAGCTACCGATGCGACTATTTAGCGCCCGAGTCTTGAAAGAATGTAATGTGCAACCAACAAGTACGGCACAAGGAGAGAAGCAGTTGCCCGCAAAACCACGGCAGCCAAATAGGACGGCGCCTTGGTGGTTGCGTGACCTGTGCCATTCCAGACGCGCCTCTGAAGACGCATGTGACCAATGCCACAGGCCTCTGGCAATCACAGAAAGCGAGTGGGAGAGCACTTCGAGACGAGAAATGTAGCAACACAGTGCTGCATGGCGGGGATCACCCAGGCTCAAAATCCAAAACAGAGCACTGGTGATCGAGGACGACAAAATCCATGGCGAGAGAGGCAGGGGTTGCGTGACAGGCACAACGGGAAAGGACAAAACTGTACATAGGATGACAGTCTCCCTATGTACACAACAATCCGCTGTACAGGCTGTCCCCGGCTCAGAGGGTGGCTGGCAATGGACAGCAAAGTCGGCATACGGACAGGTTCTCAACCCAAGGAGCAACTGAAAGCTGTCTGACGGGGTCGAACTCTGTCGCTCAGTCAGAACAGCGATCGGGCTCTCTAGGAGAGAACCAGCCGTGTTACGACTATTGGTCCCATACCAAGCCAGCTCACTTATTACTCCATATTGCCAAAGCCTGGCGAGGGGGGGCCAGTTCCCGCCGTGGATAGCTCTTCTAGATCGTCGTCCAGTAATCCGGTGGGAGTTCTGGTCGTCGAAGGAATTGGCTGTGGCATGGTCGTCTCGGATCCTATCTCCAAGGGTCGAACAGCCTTGGAAGGCAGGCCAAAAGGGGCCGCTGCCAGCCTGGCAGCTTGCCGTTTGGCCTTGAGCTGCTCTGGCAATGGAGACGTCTGAGAAGGTGCCGCATTCCTCTCCACTGTCTGTTCCGGTGGGGCGGCGCTCTTGTCTCCCTCCATCCCCTGCGGGGGCACCGGGAGCCCTCCCGCAGGTGAAGCAACCATGGCCGAAGCAGCTGACCCAAAATGTGCAAGGCTCGGAGAGGACATGTACGGGTCTGTAAAGGGCTGAGTCGGTGTTCCAGCCGTGGACCCGGTAGCAGGGGCAGTCCTTGGTGTTCTCGGAGTCGGTGGAGAAATGATCTCCTTCGGCTGAATTTGCTCCAGTCCAGGAGGGATGCCAGGTGGCGTAAGGGCAGCTGTTGCTTGCATGATACGTGCCAAATCTTGTGCAAGTTCGGCATCGTCCAGGATCTCCACTGGTTCTGCCACATCCATCGGTGTGGAAATCTCTGCTGCAAGCTGTGCCTCTAGGTCCGCGAGGGCGACTTGGCCGGTAGCCTTATGAGATTATTAGCAGGCTACAGCCTATGAAACTGAAAATAATTATTTTGCGGATATTTTGCAAATTGATTGCATATTTTTTGCACGTCGGGTTTGCATATATTTTGCATGTTTTTTTTGTGTTGCAAATCTTTTGCAAATTTATTGCATATTTTTTGCATTTTTTTGCATCACACGGTTCTGAACCTTGGTGCCTTTGGGCCTTGGGGCCTTTGGGTGCTGGGGCCTTGGCAGGACCTGCCCGGCACGCCAAAAATACGCAAAAAATGTGCAAAACACACTGTGTTTTGCATATTTTACGGGCCGTGCCTGGCCCAGCCGGTGGGCCCGGCACGCCAAAAATACGCAAAAAATGTGCAAAACACACTGTGTTTTGCATATTTTACGGGCCGTGCCCTGGCCCAGCCGGTGGGCCCGGCACCCCTAAAATATGCAAAACACAGTGTGTTTTGCACATTTTTTGCATATTTTTGGCGTGCCTGGGCCCTGGGCCCTGGCAGCAGCCTTGCAACACCTGCGTTTAAACACCCAAAATTACACATGCAAAAAAAACGCAAAAAATATGCAAAACGCAATGTGTATTGCATATTTTTGCGGCTGTTTTGCATTTAAACACCCAAAATTACACATGCAAAAAAAACACAAAAAATATGCAAAATATTTGCAAAATATTTGCAAACGAAAAAACACATGCAAAAAATACGCAAACGCGACGCACAAAAAATATGCAATAAATGTGCAAAAATAATTATTTTGGAAACCCCCTTGTGTGGCCCTAATAATCTCATAACGGTAGCCGCACCACCTTGGGCAGTATCTTGCACAGCAGCACATCGTACTTTCATATACGCTGCTGACTGAAGCCGTTTCGCCTCGGAGATTTCTTCGGACAACCTCTTCTGGTCCGCTTCGTGTCGTGCCTTTTCCTTCGCCAGAGATTGCTGCACAGAGGTGACGTACTCGTTCCAACTCTGTGCCCGCTTGAGTGTCTCTGACTGCAGCCTTGCTATCTTGGAGTCCCATCTCCGTGCCACATTGATGGCTGCCTGCACGTCCTTCACTAACCCGCCTGTCGATGCGGCCGGGGCTGTCTTGGTAGTCGCCACTTCCGCGATGCCGGGAGCGTTGTGCCAACCAGCATCGTACGGCGGAAATGGGTTCTTCGCTGATCGGTCTGGCTGTGGCTTGCCCTTCGCCTTGGCCTTGGCCTTGGGTGATCGCCAAGCACCAGGCCACAGCCCATATGCGCGCTCCGACCTTGAGTCCTCTCGCCATGGCGGGTATTGGGGCTCTCCGTAGTAGTGCTTCCCTTTTCCCCGTACCATGCGCCGAAGGGAACTGCTCTGAGCCACGCCGGTGGCGTGGTGCTGTGCCAGGAGCAGACACTGGCGTATACTAGGCCTCTCTCCACGTCGGAGGGCCTGTCGGACCTTTGCTCTGCGCGCCCTCAAGCGACGGTGCCAACCAGGTGAGCCGCGGACAGCTGCTATGATGGCAGAGGGGCAAAGCGGGACGTGTGCTCAGCACACTGGGGCGCAACAGCTATCAGGCGCTCTTGCCTGTCTTCTGGGCCCTATTACCCATAATAAGGAATATACCGTAATTCCCATAGTTTAGGGTCCTTAAGGTAACGCAGGAGGATTTATATCATCAACCCTAAGCCTTAAACCCCCTATAGATCCCTTAAAGGAGCCCTTTAGAGGTACCCTTATAGATCCCTTTTAAAGGAACCGTAGGATTTTTATCATCAACCGTATCCTGAAAGCCTTCAAGCCCCGAAACCCTGGTATGTAAACTCACATTCTTTGGAGACCGTTTTAAACCCCCCCCCCCAAAACCCTAAAGCCATAAATCCCAGTCCCTAAGCCCTTGTAGAAAGCCCTTCAACGCATAAAAAGAGATAACATTGCAAAACCCTAGAGATGCATAGAGACCCTAGACATGCTTCCAGGAACCAGTTTTTCTAGGGCTGGCCCAGGGGCATAAACCTCAAACGCTAAGCCCTAAAGCCCCTTAGTCAGGACTTACTTGCCAATACTGCTGTGGGGGGTTCCTTACTATAAGCATACTATAATGGGCCGCAAAACCCCCTGTTCTCATTATTAAGGCCCTATGACTGTCAACCCAAAACCCCCAAAAACATGAAACCTTCTGCCAGGACTGGCCCATGGCCATTGGCGCCCCACCACCGCGGAGGAACGCCGCAGCCGTGCTCGCCGAGCTGCCACAGGAACAGCAAGGCTTGGGCCTCGAATTTTTCGGGGTTTTCTAGGTTCCTGAGTAGTGCCTTCTTCATTTTCGGATCGCCTCATTAAATCCGAAGCCTTAAACCCTAAACCCTGATACTAAATCCGATTTTTTGAGGAAAAGGGTACCCTTATTTGGTTGGGTTTGAGGAGTTTGGGCCTCGTAGGCTGAGGGTGGGGTCTTGGGAGTTTTGCAAAAGGGGTACTGTAGGCTTACTGCAGGGGTGTTTCTAAGGCATGTATAGCATTAGTATTGTGGGTATGTTTTACAGTGGCATACGAGGTTCAGTCTGGTGCCCCCGGGTCTTTACTAGCATCGAAACGAAAGATCCTGTCGCTGGGGGTCTGTATTAGAGAGCCTTGCTGGGCCGCAGGAATCTGCGTGCAGAGGGTGGCGGTTCATTACTTGCGGTTTGGGTTTCTATAAATGTATCGTAACGGTTCTATGGGGAGTTCCGTGGCTTAGGGTTTAGGGGAGGGTTTAAGGCCAAGTTGGTGCTCGGGCTTGGTTTTCCTATAATTCTTGAACGAATACGAATAATGTCTCACCGTAGTCCCCACCTGTGTATCGTTGTGCACACCTCGAGATCGCATTCTCACCGCATTGTATGTTCGAGTTCTTTAAGGGTTTCTGCTGGGCTTAAAAAGAAAAGGTTTTATGCGGTTCTCCCAGGGTTTCAACACGGCCTAGGCCTAGGGTTCAGAGCTTCATCGAGTGAGTTTTTGGGGTTTTGGGGTTTGCGGTATGGTGTTTTGGTGTTTCGGTGATTACAAGGAATCCTTTCCTCATCTGCATCTGTAGATCTTTGATTTGTCTCGTACATGCCACAAATCCCTCGGTACCTTGCAAGACCAGTGTGAAGAGCCCATGACGGATCAAACTCCTAAGCCTAAGCCCTAAACTCCGACATCCAACCTGAGCATTCTAAAGCTCCCAGGTAGCGCTGTGTCCTACTACCCTCGACCAAGGTGCGACAAGGGTCCGGGTTCAGGGTTTAGGGTTCAGGATTCAGGGTTGATAGTTTATGGGTTCTGGGCTCCTTCATATTTTGTCGTTTTGGTGTTCATGCTTCGTTAAGGGGAACTACAGAAGCCTCAATAACAACCAATACTATTTTGTGGGTTCCTTATTTTATTTATAGTAGCCGAAACCCTGTTCTGGTTAGTAAGGCCCCTACACGATACTACCCTTAGAGTACCCTTATTGAAGAAATGCGGAATTAGGATTGAACCATGCCTTTGCTTGCAAGAAATCCTGTGATGCAAGTTTTTGGTATGTGTGTGCTGCTCCTCAAGGTAAGGCTACGAAGAGTTGACCTTGGGCCATGTTGAGTATGCACGGAAGCTTTAAAAGATCTACAGCCTGTAAGTGCTGTAAACAGTAGCTCAATCTTCACGAATGCTGCAGGCATGTTCGGAGAGAGCTTAACTTTGACAGTGCTTGAAATTCGGAAAAACAGTCTGTGGAGCGCGTCCATGGTTGCGAACAGCCTCAGGCTGCTTTGTCACTTGTGAGCGGCGCTGCTCTACTTCAGGTTATGAGCGCCCAAGCTCAGCCTGCGACTCCGCAAGTCAGTGGTTCGGAAGGAACTGATGGTGTGGCGCGAAGGCCACCAGAGGAGGAAACCGGAGCACGATGCTCAGGTCAGGGGCTTCACCCCGGATCTGAGCTAGTGCAGCCAGAGACGAGTAGTGGAGGAGGCGGTATTGGAGGCGGGGACGTTCATGAAGGGACGGAGACGCTGCCCCAGGCTACTACCTCGACTACAAGATCTCCAGAACCTGGGAGCGGCATGGATCCCATGAGCGAGCAGACTATGATGCAGGGGTCACAGCCCGGAACATATATCGTCGACCAAGTTGGCGCACGTGAGGGAGGACCAGCTGATCAGGCCGTGCCCGTTTTTGGTGAAGCGGCTCTTGGACAATCGGGAGATGAGAGTGCTATGGGGGGGTTTTTGACCCCGAGATCGAGGTTGTCGGCGTCTACGGTGAGAATGGATGCTGGAAGGAACATGGGAAGCAACGGACTCCCTGCATGGATGTCGCGTATAGGCGAGCTCTTTCGAGCTCCCCAGGTGACCTGGCTACCAAGCCCACTGCAGTCTCCGCCAAGACCTAGGCGGATGTTTCAGCAAAGCAGCGTGGATCCTGGAGAACACTCAAGGCTGCTTGGACCAGAGACTGCATCTGCAAGTGTGGGAGGGCCAGTAGGGGGTATGAGACCTAAGGGGGTACTAACTAACCCTAATAATACCACCCCTAGCAGCAGCGACTTGCCTACGGAAGCAATACAAGCAGAAGTACAGAGACAGCTGAGCGCCCTGTTGGACCGTTTGCAGATGGTGGAAGGCGAAAATGCTCGCCTACATGAGCAGCTTCAGAAGGCCCAGACGAAGTCGGTTGTTAGGGAAGAACTACCGGGACCTAGTGATGAAGGGGTTCCAAGAGGGCACGATCATGGACGGTCTCTTCGGGATCCTCCTGTAGCGCATGAAGCCTCTTCAAGTGCATGGCGTGATCCACTTAGTGCTCTATGGGAGGAAGTTACGGCCAGAAGCGCAGCAGCAAGGATGACCGAACCGGCGCCAAGGCTCCAATCGGCAAGTCCTGAGCCGCAGGCCGCAGCAGCAGCGCTTCGAACGGAAGGAGATCATACAGCTGCAATGCTCGAGGCGTTAACCCGGAGTATGACTCAGCTACAGGAGATGCAAGTGAAGTCTATGCAAAAGGGCTTGGATGATGATGCGCCAGAGGCAGTGAAGTCGGCTGTGACGGTGCTCCCTGTGCTGCCTCCTCCTGAAGGGCAAACTTCGGGGATTGTGCTGCAAGACTGGCTAGCGCAGATTGCTATTTCAATGCAGGACCTCTCGCCTTCGTCAGGTCTATGGTGGAGCAAGGTGATGGAGCTGGTTAGAGAAACCTACGCCAAATGGCTTGGCTGCTCTCCTTTGGAGCGCCTGCAGCTACAGCCGGGAAGCAGTGTGACTCTTGCTGAAGGCAAATGGACAAGGGTTAACGCCCGTGCCTGTGCGATGTTGTTACAGAGCTTGGGAGATCAGATCCGTCAAGATTTGATCGCTCGGAGGTTCGTCCAGAATGCGACCCTGATCCTCTTCAGACTTCACACGGCTTACCAACCTGGGGGCGCGTCGGAAAAAACCCTGGTCCTGCAGAGCCTTCAGTCACCAACTGCGAGTGAAAGCCTAGATGAGGTTTTGACATGGATGAGGAGCTGGCCCCGTTGGATCCAGAGATGTGTGGACCTCAATATGTTATGTCCAGACGGAACTGTGTTGGCAAAAACCCTTACCTCTATGACCTCCCGCTTCATTGTAGAGGGAGGGGACTCGCAGTTCAGGACGCAGTTGTTGCGGTCAACACTCCGCATTGATGGACAACCAAGCCTAGAAGACGTCAAACGGTACCACCAGCACCTTCAAGCGGAGCTCGAGGCGATCAGCGCGGCCAGATCTACAGCAACTTCGTCTGCCCCGAGGATCAAGGCCTTGGGAACCGGGACGCAGCAGGCAGGGACGACAGGAACTCCTTCAGGAAAGTCACCTTGCAAATACTTCTATAGACCGGCTGGCTGTCGTCGTGGTCAGAAATGTCCGTATGTGCACGACCTCTCGACCCTCCCCAAGCACGAAAAGGCGCGAAAATGTCTGTCTTGTGGAAGCGAAGAGCATCGCCACAAGGATTGCCCAACAAGGCAAGGGAGAACGTCCCCAAAGTCGGGTCCAGGAGCTCAGCTACCACAGCCTACCACCTCGACTTCAGCGACGACACCTACTACCTCAACCACCCCTAAAGTGCAGCGTCTGGAGCCAGATGGCGAGGCCTCTCCAAGCGGAACCTCATCGGCAGGCGTCGTTACTGGGGAGCCGGTCTGGACTCTGGAAGCATTGCTCCAGGCAGCTGCCAAAGTGGCAGGAGCTGAGGCGGCAACTAGGGGACCATCGCTGAACGTGATCAAGTTGAAGCAGCAGTGTGCGATGAATGGTGTAGACGGAGGGGATCAGATGTATGCGCTGGTGGACTCTGGAGCAACGCATGCGTTGCGGAGGGCTCGATCAGAGGAGGAGTGGCGTGAAGCAGATCCTGTCACAGTGAATCTGGCCGGAGGCCAGTCTATCTTTTTGAAGATGAACAAGGCAGGGACGATTTTGGTGCCCATAACGTCATCTACCACCTTTACCTCAGCAGCTCCTATCGTTCCACTTGGGGCACTTGTGGGGCAGCTGGGTTACACAATGACGTGGAATAGCAACAAGTGCAAGCTGGAGGGCCGTAATGGGGAAACGTTTCAGCTTCGAGTACGGGAAGGCTGTCCAGAGATAACGGAGCGAGACGCCTTGAAGTTGATAGCTCGTTTGGAGGACGACAATTTGGAGGCCTTGAAGAAGAATACCCGGGCTACTCGACAGAGGGTCAAAGCCGCTGCGCTTGCAATGGAAAAAACGTGGTTCGACCACATAATCGCCTATGTGGACGGTGAGGTCACAAGTGAAGCTTTGAAGGCAGTCGAGGCAGCACCCTTTTTCCAAGAAGTTCCCCGCGAATGCTTGGTCGGACTCACAGAGCCGGTGCCAGAAGCCAATGGCTGGGAAGCTCTTCGGGGACTACAACATCTGAACCGGAGAGCGCGGAAGAAGTTGTGGTCGTCAAAGAAATGGCTGGTTCATCTTTTTGCAGGAGAGCGTGAGCGGCAAGATCTACGGCATCTTGAAGGCCATGGATATGCGGTGCTAGAACTGGATATTACCCGGGGACGCACTCAAGATGTCCTTCGGCCGTCGGTGTGGAGAGTGCTGGAGTACGCTGCAAGAAAGGGCAAGATCGCCGGCATTATTGGCGGTCCTCCTCAAGGAACGTTTATGATTTCAAGACACGTGATTGGAGGCCCAGAACCGCTACGCAGCAATGAGTGTCCTTTTGGAAATTGGCTGGGGCAGTCTGACAATGACGTCTATGAGGTGAACCGGGAGACCAAGTTGCTCGTCAGGATGCTGTATCTCCATGCGCTTGCAACCGCTGGAAGGCTTCGGTCAAATGTGGAGCCAGATTCTTCGAAGGAGGTTGCTTTCATGTTGGAGCATCCAAGGGATCCCAGGGGTTACTTGAAGTTTGGAGATCCTCTTTATCCAGATGTGGTGAGCTTTTGGCGAACCTCGTTGTGGTCTGAGTATGCGCTGGAAGCTGGGCTCAACTCGTATAACTTCGATATGGCTGCTTTTGGCAAGGAGTATACGAGACACACCACGCTTGGAACCAACCTGGAACTACGTCACCTAGACGGACTTCGAAGGAGATATTATTCAGATGGACCGGTTCCTGAGCGAGCTCCAGCGTGTGTGTGGCCTACCGAGTTCTACGAGCATGTCGTGATAGCCTTACGAAGCTGGGGAAGAGTTCCAAGAATGCTACGTATGAGTGCTGAGCAGTGGAGAGAACATGTTCGACGAGGGCACTTACCCTATCGAGCTGATTGTACGGTTTGCGTCCAAGCCGGGGGAACGGGCAGAAGGCACTCGAGAGTGGAGCATCCATCTGCGTTCGTTCTCTCTGCTGACCTGTCAGGACCAGTCAAGGTTGGAGGCTCCGATCCAGACGCGCGTGGAGCATTCCCGAAGTCCTTCAAGTACATCTTTGTTGCAAAGCTCCGTCTCCCTAAAACCTTCGTCGATGATGGAAGGGGTGCATGGGTTGACTACGATGAGGGTGAGCTGAGCAAGGAGGAGTACGAGGATAAGGATGATGGCTTAGCGTCGGAAGGGGCTTCTCCAGGTAGCGAAGAAATCATCGAGGTTGTTTAGCTGGAGCTGATGAAGAAGGTGATCCTCCTGAACCTGAGTTGGGAGGAAAGCGCGATCCGGATGAAGACCTCGACCTCGCCGCCCCGGAGATGGTCAACCTTATTTTTGCTACGGGTCTTCGTGATGAAAAGGCGGCATCAGTGTTGGAGGCGGTCCAGGATGTGGTTCTCTACTGTCAGTCGTTGAATATTCCGGTTCTCCGCTTCCACACGGACCGAGGCATGGAATTCCAGGCTCGAGCTACGAAGCAGTGGCTGAAGAGCCAAGGGCTCAGAGTTACAACCTCGGAAGCTGGAGTTCACCAAACAAATGGAGCTGCAGAATCAACTGTGCGGTGGGTCAAGCAGAGAGCGAGGGCATTGCTTTTGTCTTCGGGACTACCTCAACATCTATGGCCCACGGCAGTGACTACGGCATCTACTATGCAGCGAGCAGATGTGCTGGGTTTTGAGCCGATGCTTGCAGCTCCCTACGGCGCTAAGGTGATGGTGCGAAAAAGGCAATTGGAAGGGCCTAAGCTTGACGACTTGGCTCCGAGGTGGACTCAAGGAGTTTACGTGGGACTTTCTGAGAGCTTGAGCAAGGGTCATTTGGTTTTCATTGCCAATGATGAGGGTGAGAAGTTTGTACACACTCTACATGTGCGAGCCGGTCTTCGCGATCCAGGTCCAATCGACGAAAGGTTTCATGCAGAAGAGCCGGGTCCACCAGAACGTAGAGTTCGTGGAAAAGCAGCAGGGTCTGGAGATGTGGTTGCGGTTTCCAAGGCGACAGTGTTTGAGGACGAAGGGCTCCGGAAGTGGGCAGAGGCAGTCCTTGAGGAATGGTCGCAGGAGGAGGCAGAGGCCATTGTGATCCAGGCGGGGAAGTATTTGACTTCCACGGAGAACAACTATGGCATGTTCCGTTTCGGAGGAAAAGTGGGTGTGACAAAGGCAACAATTGAGAGGCCGTGGTTAGCAAAGATAGTGCTGGGGCTCTTGAAGGACAAGGCGCCGGATGCTGAGTTTGCCTCGGTTTTCATCTCTGTCAACAACGAGCGCGAGGTGCATATTGACAGAAATAATGCAATGGGGACATTAAACTATTTGCTGCCGATTGTCATGCCTAAACGTGGAGGTGAAATCTGGCAAGAGCTCCGAAACGGGGATGTGGTTTCAGGAAGAGTTTTGGAGCTTCAATCTCGTGAGGGCAGAGTGCGCTATGGTTGCTCATATCCACTTCAGGAGGGTCAAGTTTTCTACCTGAATCCTCACCGCCGTCATGCAGTCCTTCCATGGAAAGGGGAGCGGCTTGTTCTTGTAGGCTACACCCCAGGAGTTCTGCAAAATCTTCCGCGTCCTGACCGAGAACTTTTGTGGGAGCTGGGTTTCCCTATGCCCTTAAGTGAAGAAGATTCTCATGCGGAGATATACATCAACATGTTGTCGGTCGAGGAAGCTGTTGAAAATGAGGCGGTGACCAAGGATCTGGTTGTAGAGGACAAAGCCGAGGACAAGGGTGCGAGCCTCGAGGAGCAGAAGGGCAGTTCGCATTCATTGCAAGATCCTGCAAGCCTTAGTGAAGTGATCTGTGAAGATTGGCTTGCATGGGAGATGCAGCTAGTGCTGGATGAGAAAGCTCAAAGTGCTGTTCAAGTAGCCACGGAAACGCAGTATGATGCTCAAATATCCAAGGCTGAAGTCGGCTATACTGAGAATGTGGAGGTCTTGTTGGAGTCCCTAGATAGCCCGCTGAGCATTGTGCACACTGTGAGTCCGAGTGAGGTGGCCCAGCATTTTGACCGATGGACTTCGTCTTTGCAAAAGGAGGTTAGCTCTCTAGCGCATGCTGTTGATCGTGTGAGCAGAGATGATCCAGAAGTTCGTCGAGATGTTGATTCTGGAAAGGGGCAGGTGTTACCAATGAAAGTCGTTTACACCGTCAAGCCTCCTGATCCTCCGCCTGAAGGAGAGCCGCATCAGGTGTGGTTTAAGCGGAAGTCCAGGATCGTTATTTGCGGGAACTTTGCAGCGCATCAAGCTGGAGAAGTGTACACAAACACTGCTCCCGCTGAGGTAGTCAGAGCTGCTATAGCATTGGCTCGGTTCTTCAATTGGGACCTGGGGATGATAGACGTCGTGGCAGCCTTCTTGCAGACCCCGTTGAAGGCGCTGGCAGGGGCGCCGCTCGTCTACGGCATTCCGCCCAAGGCGCTGATCAAGGCTGGCTTGTGTCGTCCAGATGAGCTGTGGAGACTAACCCATGCGGTTTATGGGTTGCAAGAATCGCCGAAGTTGTGGGGATCGTACAGAGACTTGAGGTTAGCACAAGTGCAGCTCATCTTTGAGGGCAAGCGAATTACATTGCTTCAAGGTACAGTTGAGCCATCATGGTGGTCAGTGCTACAGGAAGGATCTCTTCTAATCGGCATCGTCGTTGTGTATGTAGACGACCTGTTGATTTGTGGTCACGCAGCCATCATCAAGGAGCTGGCGAAGGCGATCAGGGAGATCTGGAAGACCAGTGATCTGCAGCTGATTTCTGATGGACCTCTAAGGTTCTTGGGGATAGAAATATCAATGTGCACCCAGGGATATGCTCTTTCGCAGAAGTCTTATATAGAAGAGCTGATCCGCTTGCACGGCATCCCCGCAAATCGCAAAGATGTGATCCCGCTCTCCAAAGACATGGCGGTGTTTGCAGTCAACGAGGAGGAGAGTGTCTATTCCGAGGGTGAATTGAAAGCTGCCCAGCAGTGGGCAGGGGAGCTGTTGTGGATATCCCAGCGTACGCGACCGGATGTGGCGTTTACAGCATCGCTGGTTGGGTCATTGGCTACTCGAGCACCCAGGCGGGCGGCACAGATCGGAGAGAAGGTCTTGGCGTTCCTACAAAGGACCATCAACTTGTCCTTGATCTATGGAAGTGATGGGTCAGGCCTGGCAGTCTACTGTGATGCAAGTTTTGCACCAGAGGGTGGAAGGAGCCATACTGGTTGGTTGGTCCAGCTTCATGGGTGCACCATTGCTTGGCGTTCATGTCGACAATCAACAGTGACTTTGAGCACAGCCGAATCAGAGTTGATGGCTATGTCGGAAGCTATCTTAGCGCTTCAAAGTGTGGACTCGATGCTTCAGGACGTGAGTGTTCCGGAAAGGCCGCATCAGTTGTTTTCAGACTCCACTTCGGCATTGGCAATTGCAAATGGGTCAGGGAGTTGGAGAACGAGACACTTGAGATTGCGAAGTGCATGGGTGTTGGAGTTGATCAACGGCAATTCTATTGTTGTTCAGCACTGCAATGGTGAGTTCCAGCCAGCTGATTTGCTGACGAAGGCTCTGGCTTCTCAGAGGATTCGCTCGTTGAGCCGCCTGATCAGTCTTCGTGGACCTCATGAAGATGACGACGATCAGGAGCTGTCCAGTAGAGTAAATCAAGCACAAGCAAGCGGCAGCAGCAGAGCAGCAGCCCCTAATCAGGTTCCCAAAGGTCTCATAGCTCTTCTGGTTCTTTCACAAGCTATCCTGGGAGAAGCTTATAGCTGGGATGAAGAAGAAGCTCTGATTGTAAAGACTGGTTTGGCAGTAGACTATGGAATGGTTACATGGGCGTTGCTTTGGACTGCAGTTATTCTGTTTTTGCTGGCGTGGGAGCTTCTGAAGTGGCTAATGTGGTTGGCTTATGATCGAGCAACACCCGGGGCCAGATCGAGAAGAGTAAGAAGGCTTCAGAAGTTGCGCGATGCGACAACCTCTGCAATTCAGCGAGAGCTGGAAGTTCGCGCAGGTCACCGAGCTGAGCAGAGAGCCCAGGACTCGCAAAGGCAACCGACAACTCAGCTACCCAATCCACCGAGAACAGCCGAAAGAGCAGCTTCCTCGACTACTATCCCGCAAAGGACTGCAGAAAGGCCATCTTCTACCACAGGAGATCAACAGGCTGAGGAGAGGCTGGAGCTGTTGAGACGTCTTGCGCAAGGAGTTAAGGAGACGAGTGAGTCGGCTTCACAGACTAGCGAAGTTTTTCAGCGGATTGTGGCTCCAGAGACAAGGGTTATTTTACGCTACGTACATGAACCACCTGCGGAAGCGTTTGTGGTGCCGAACAATGATTGCTTTCATGTCTATGGAGACTGCCATGCCTTCAGGCACCCAGGCACAGCAGAAAGGGTGCAGCGAAAGAGGATTTGCAACTACTGCCTGAACAGAGCCGAGGATGACCCAGACAAGAGGGTCAACTATGCTGATGATCTGGAAAGGGCTCGAGAGTACGAGCGTGTGTTCAATACGCAGCTGTTGCGGTCCGGCCAAAGCTCTAGAGGATGACTGGACCTAACGGTACAGTCAAGGAGGAGTGAAGAAATGCGGAATTAGGATTGAACCATGCCTTTGCTTGCAAGAAATCCTGTGATGCAAGTTTTTGGTATGTGTGTGCTGCTCCTCAAGGTAAGGCTACGAAGAGTTGACCTTGGGCCATGTTGAGTATGCACGGAAGCTTTAAAAGATCTACAGCCTGTAAGTGCTGTAAACAGTAGCTCAATCTTCACGAATGCTGCAGGCATGTTCGGAGAGAGCTTAACTTTGACAGTGCTTGAAATTCGGAAAAACAGTCTGTGGAGCGCGTCCATGGTTGCGAACAGCCTCAGGCTGCTTTGTCACTTGTGAGCGGCGCTGCTCTACTTCACTTATAGTAACCCTTAAAGCACCCCTGTAAAGGGAACCCTTATTCTAATTCTTAAGGCCCCCCAAAGTAAGTGGCTTTTTCAGTGTTGTTGCGGAAGATCCCCAGTCCATGGCACGCTATTTCTGTGCCTCATCGCGATCCATGTAGAACCCTGGTAGCCCGTATTGGTGGTTGCCAAAATTAAGGTACCCTAAACATAAGGTGCCGTATTATGAGAAGGACCCAGAAAGAGACCCTCATATTGACAGCCACCCTCATATGCAGCAACCCAACCCTTTAGGGCCTTTGGGGGTTTTAGGGTTTAGGGTTTATGGGCTTAGGGTTGTTGGTTGTAGGGTCTTGGGTAAATACAGTAACCCCAAACCCTACACCCTATAAGGGTACCTATCATAGGGCTCCTTCAAGGCTAAGGTACTTCAACCGGGCTCCTTTGCTAGTTTCCTGTAGTACCCTTCTGCCCTTTTTTGGGGGGTCCCCCTGTTAAATCCGAATAGTAGGAAGAAAAGGGTACCCTTATTATCAAGGGGCTACTGAGAAACCTAGGACAGGAGCCCTTACAGTAACCCTTGTACTGGCAGACTCCTTGTCCTATCCCTTACAGTAAACTTCTCCCCAGGAAAAGGTACCCACTTCACGGCTAGGTTCTGATGCTTGCTTTAAACAGCTGCGTGAGGTCCAGGAGGTGTGCATCGTTTCTGTTTTCTGGGGGCCCGGGGTAGGACCAAAACACCCACCACAAGTGGCAAACGCAACACCTCGAAGTAAAGCCAAACCGCCCTGGGCGCCGAGGGTGAGAATACTACTACCCCTGAAGAAACGCAACCCGACACCCCAAACTCCAAGCCCTAAGCTGGTAAACTGCAAACCCGTGCGCCAAAGCTCGACTTCCTGAACGAAGGAAATTGAACCCATGTCAAGCTCTGTACAACGCGGATCAACCTCAATCCCTCTACTCTGAAGGAGCGAGATCTGAAGACTGTCCCTCACCTACTATAGGGACCTTAGTAATTACCAATCCTATTTTAGGGCTTCCTTATAAATATTGTTATAGTATAATGGCCCCAAGACCCTATTCTAATTCTTAAGGCCCCTATTCTATACATGCTTATAGATCCCCTATAAACCAGCCCTTTATGGATCCCTTTAGAGGGACCCTATTCTAGTTATTAAGGCCCCTCTCCTACTGTCTAAGGGGAAAAGGAGGGACCCTTAATAAGGACCCCTAGGTATATACCCTTCATATAGCTATTATATACCCATTTTATAACCCCATTATAGGGTAGGGGTCCCCATTAAGGGTCCCTCCTTTTCCCCTTTGATACTGTTTTCTTGCCAGGGGCAGGCCGCGGAGCCGCAGCAAGTCGCGGCAGCGCGCCGCCGCTGCGAACGCCGCGGAGGTGGACGCTGTCGCTGTGTTTTCAGGCGGTCGTTTAGGGTTTTTGGGGGTTTCCGAAAATTAGGGGTACCTTATTTTGGGGGTCCTTATAATATCTTATAATGAGGATCCTACTATTTAGGGTACTATATTAGGAAACTCCCACATACTGCAAAGGGCGGTTGATAGTTATCGGGCTCAGGTCGTAGAGCTTCGAGTTTGGGGGACCAGGACCTAGAGCAGAGGGTTACTTGGAGGTTCATGAGAAGTTATAAGGGTTCCTTTAAGGGTCCCTCTAAAGGGATCTATAGGGATTCTATAAGGGTACAGGGTTTAGGGTTACTTGAAGGTTCATGAGTATTGAAAAAATTGGGTTACAAGTCCCCTAATAGGGGTTATAACAATAGTTACCCTAATTATAGCCCCACTTATAATTGCCCATGAACCTCCAAGTAGGTGTTGGATTACTCTCGAGGACCCGACCCAGCGTACGTCAAAGGTTTACAGTAGAAGCCAGGAAGTTGGAATATCATTATCATACTCCCTTTAAGGTAAACTATAGGGTATCCTACCATGAAACCATATTCCAACTTTCTGGAGTTCCCTTTAGGTCGCTGAGCAGCAGCAAGGTTCGGCTTCGGTTTAGCACCGTTAAAGGTTCCAGGCCACAGGGTGCCAGGTTTCGATTCAAGTGATGGGGGAGTTTCCAAAAATATGGGGACCCTATTGTAGTACCCTAATATAGTAATAATATAGTAGGCTCTTTCTTCTAAGGACCCCAAGATAAGCGTTTCGATTCAATTTTGTTTTGAGTTATGGGGGCGTCGGCCTGATGGTTGGTCATTACTGGGTCGGGGCTGACGGAGATTATTCTATGTAGTTGTGCTCATGCTGTGATGCTTCTTGTCTCTGCATCCCCACTGCTACTGGTATTGCGAGTAGTGCTACCAAAATCTTGTAGACATGATTGCTGCCAAATTCATGATCACTGCGAGGCATCGGGTGTAGTTGTTTGGATTTCGGTTGGAGTTTGCTCGGAAGATCAGGGGAATAAGTCGATGTCTTGTGCTTGTAATTGTAGCTGTAGCTGCCATAGGACTTACTGGGCCCTTTGTATAGCTCTTCTTCTCCTGCTGACTAAACTCGAAACCCGTAAACCCTAAACCCTAAACAGTCCCTAAACCCTAAACCCCTAAACCTCAAAGCCTCAAACCCTTAAAAAGCTCGAAAGCGTACTTCAAGGAGCTGGGTAGTTGGGTTTGCGGCTATAAGGATTTAGAAAGCGATCCCAAAAACCGTGCAGTCGCAAGATTCGCAAAATCCTGCTCGTAGAGCCTTGAGAGTTTACTTGAAGGCTCATGGGACTTAGTAAGTAAGGTTATAAGTAGGTTATAATTAGGGTAACCCCACTTAGGGGACTTATAACCCCAATTATAACCTACTTACTAAGTCCCATGATCCTCTAAGTAGGGTTTAGGATGGTTCAGGGTTTCGGGGCGAGGGTTGGGGCTTTAGGGTTTAGGGTGCAGGGTTGAGGGTTTAGGGTTGGGGGGTTTAGGGTTGGGGGTTTAGGGTTAAGGGTTTAGGATGGTTTACGGTTCCTTAGTTTCTGTTGATCAAGGTCGCAATCGCAATATATCTAGCCGCCTACCTTTGCAGCTACCTATCGGTCTATTTCTGTACAAACATACATGCCTACCCCCTTACCACCTACCTACAAACCTACCTGCCTGGTACTTGATTGCCCAACTACCGATGGACCGACCTACCGACCTGCCTACCAACGCACCTACCTTCCACCGACCTACCGACATGCCTGCTCATCTACATGGGGGTTTCCGAAAACAGTGGTGTCCGTATAGTAAGGATCCTACTATTTACGGTACTATATTAGGGTCCCCTATTTTCGGAAACTCCCACATACATGCAAATACGCATACTGCATGCGCATGGTACGCTAATGGTTGAGAACAGCGTGTTACGATCAAGCCGGAACTGACTGCCTCTTCCCAGCAGGACACATGCACCGCGGCCACCCCAAAGTGGCCTTGGCCGTCGTGGCAGTGAAAAAAGGAGTTAGGGCTCCTGAGTTGTGAGGTTTGTTCATGTGTTTAGGGTCTAGGGTTTGGGGGGAGATTCATCGTTTGGGATGTGCAGAAGTAGGCTTGCTTAGGCCTGAACCTCCTACTACATGAGGGTAGAGAAGGTTTCGTTTCGGGGTACTATAAGCGTTCGCCATAAGGGTGTGTAATTACTACAATTCATATGGGTACTGTTTCATGTAGTCAAAGGCTTGTGAACAGTTGTGTTCTTCTTACGAACTTAAGTTTAAGTTCGAGTTCACACGGGCTCCATTAGCCGCGTGTGAAGTTATAGGCTTTTTGCAGGGGTGTTGTGGGGAGCTTCTGTTACATTGGCACAGTAAAGTTACATGGTACCTATAGTCTCCATTGTAGTTCCTTTTTTGGGTTACCTTATAGGATCCTTAATATATAATTGGTTAAACCAAAAAAAAGGAACTACAATGGAGACTATAGGTAACTCAGTTCAGTAATTAGGGCCTCGAAACTGCCAAGGCTTAAATCTAAGCCCAAATCCTAAATCCCCAACTCCAAACCCCTAAGCTCGCCAAGGGCGCGAGGAAGAGCTTCGCAAGCTGATCAAGGCCTTGTTCAGGGTTAGTCGTTCCCTTGATTTTGGGAAAGGACTGCGTAGAGTTCTCTAGCGGTTTAGGGCTTGAAGGCGTGGGCGCTAAAGCATAGTCAGTAGTCAGTATTGCAATCCCTTACAGTAGCCCCCTATGGTACCCGTAATGGGATAATGATTAGGGCTGTAAGCAGTAGGCTTGTGCGGTTTAGCGTTCCGCTCTTTCGTTTCATAGATCATTGTCACGCACACAAGAGGAAAGTTCATCTCAGATGTTTGAGGTTGCGAACCCCTGATTCGACTGCCTAGAGGAGAGGGGCATGTTGCCCGGAATGATCGTTGGGCCACGCGAAATGTGTGTGTTTCGGCTGTTGGGGTGTTGTAGCCCTAGCTTTTGAGCTCAGTGAACAGCCGTAGCTCTAAACTTTTGAACCCCAGGTCCGAGACCCTTTCGTGAGATTCTTCGTTAGACAAGCTGGCCCAAGCCTTGTGGGCTTTTTTGGTGTAAACCTGTGGGAGAGATGTTTTTATCTTTCTGGTATAGAACATAGGTTTAGGATTTAGGGTTTAAGGTTTGATGAAGGATCCGGCTGCCTGGGCTCTATATCATGCTACCCGAAGGCCACATAGTAGTTCCTTTTGGGGCTTCATACTTGGAAACCTATAGTGAGGTAATCCCAAGAAGGAACTACTGCCCAGACCCCCGGGAGGATCCAAAAAGTAGATCCCTTAATGGAGAATTCTAGTAGTATAGGGCCCCAAATTACGGGATCTACTTTCTAGATCCTCGCGGGGGTCTGGGTAGTGAACATCCCTCGAAACAGGTCTGGGGTGTGCAGCGCTTGGTGATACTGTTGATGGACAAAATCCTGCATTACCCATTGTAGGGAATATACAATAATTCCCATAGTTTCGGGTCCTTAAGGTAATGCAGGATTTTTATCATCAGCCCTAAACCCTAAACCCCCTATAGATCCCTTAAAGGAGCCCCGTAAAGGTACCCTTAATAGATCCCTTTATCAACAGTATCTGGGCTTTTCAACGAACCTTGATACTTCGGATTGCGGCGCTTTTTTAGTCTATGAGTCTTGTATTATGAGGGCATTTTGATTCCTGACGGTTTCGTATTAATATTTTTTTTTAAGAATACCCAGATTTCCGGGAGGATCCAAAAAACAGATCCCTTAATGGGGGTTCCTATAAACTTCCCTTAGTAGTATATAGTAAACGCCATAAAGTTGGAAACCGATTAAGGCCAAATAGCGCTGGGATTCCCTATACATTACTCTTAGGGATCGAGGCCCTTGGGGTTTCCAACTTTCGGGCTTCTACTGTAGGCCCCAAATTAGGGGATCTACTTTCTCGATCCTCCCGGGGGTGTGGGTACAGGCGCCACAAAAATCGGTGTTACCTGCTGCAGCGAACCCTGATCTGCAAAGTCCAGGCCCAAACGCGGGAAGCCGTCCCCCAAGCCTTCGCCCCATAGGGGACTTGTAATTAGAACAGGGTTTTGGGGCCCACTATACAAATGATTATGATAAGGAGCCAGCAAAATGGTACGTGTAATTATTTAGGCCCCTGTGCTAAATCCTTATATGGCCCTCATAGTAACCCTTATAGACCCCCCTAATTGGTAAAGCCCCCTATTTTCCCCTGCTTCTTGCGAGGAGGTCGAAGATGCTGTGAGCCCCAAGAATGATCCGCCGCTGGTCCTAAAGTTGACAGGGCTATGGCGGCTGTGGGGAGTCATGTTTAGGGCCTGGCAAGTGGGCTTGAATAGTTATTCCCCCAAAAAATCCTGTTTGTAATCGTAAGAAAACCCTCCGAAATCGTCGTCCATTTTTTTCGGATGTTTAGAGGTTCACCTTGCTGATTGGGCTGTTGGGCTTCTGGGCCTAAGCTCACATTCGCTCGAAGTCGGAAGTCTCTCTTTATCAGCGCGCGAGACCCTCGTTGCAATGTATCACTATTTGCCTAGTGGCGGCAGGAAGCTCTAAGCTTTACGGAGCAAGGGTTCTTCCTAGCTCTTTAGGCTGGCACGGTGTGTAGATTGTGGGGATTGGGGGTCGCGTTCCCGCCGAACTCCCACACCTCTCCAACAGCCGCATTTTGAAATCTAGAGACTATGTGTGTGTGTGTGTGTGTGTGTGTGTGTGTGTGTGTGTGTGTGTGTGTGTGTGTGTGTGTGTGTGTGTGTGTGTGTGTGTGTGTGTGTGTGTGTGTGTGTGTGTGTGTGTGTGTGTGTGTGTGTGTGTGTGTGTGTGTGTGTGTGTGTGTGTGTGTGTGTGTGTGTGTGTGTGTGTGTGTGTGTGTGTGTGTGTGTGTGTGTGTGTGTGTGTGTGTGTGTGTGTGTGTGTGTGTGTGTGTGTGTGTGTGTGTGTGTGTGTGTGTGTGTGTGTGTGTGTGTGTGTGTGTGTGTGTGTGTGTGTGTGTGTGTGTGTGTGTGTGTGTGTGTGTGTGTGTGTGTGTGTGTGTGTGTGTGTGTGTGTGTGTGTGTGTGTGTGTGTGTGTGTGTGTGTGTGTGTGTGTGTGTGTGTGTGTGTGTGTGTGTGTGTGTGTGTGTGTGTGTGTGTGTGTGTGTGTGTGTGTGTGTGTGTGTGTGTGTGTGTGTGTGTGTGTGTGTGTGTGTGTGTGTGTGTGTGTGTGTGTGTGTGTGGTGTGTGTGTGTGGGTGTGTGTGTGTGTGTGTGTGTGTGTGTGTGTGTGTGTGTGTGTGTGTGTGTGTGTGTGTGTGTGTGTGTGTGTGTGTGTGTGTGTGTGTGTTGTAGCGGCTACTCGAGGTTCAGCGGACGTTGTGTCAACAGAGCACACGTGTCAAGTGTGCCTCGTGCAGTACTAGTACTACACTGGTAGTGGGAGTGCTAATGGTAGCGGCTCGGACGGTTTTCAAGCCACAAGATGTAAATCCTGAAGAACCCTTATAAAGACCTTAGCGGCCCCTTTGTTGAGCCTTTTCGGCCCCGATCAATTCAAGGATCCGGCGGTTGCGAAAGACTGTCGCAGCTCCGGCGAGGCTAGGATCTATGAGGGTTGTTTATGGTGTGGCGAGAGGATTTCCCGTGTTTTTTCTCATTGTCCGGAGCGTAGATGGATTTTGGAGGGTTTCTTCGAATTTAGGGCCCCTGACCAAGGGGTGCTGATAAGTTTTTGTCTTTTTGCTACACGGAAGGGTTCCTACTTGTCAGTTACGAAGTTGCCTTCAGGCTTTAACGCCTTAGTGCTGTAACCCGCTGACGTCTATCCAATGAGCTACAGGCACTCAGATGCCAAACACCCTAAACGGCCCTAAAAGAAATACTGAAGCCAACCCCTAAAACCCGACCTGAAGCCCTCATGCCAGGACAGCTCACGTCGAGGAGACTCGGCGAAAGGCCGAAATACCCCCCGCCAATAGACCCCACACCCCAACCCCCTTCACCCCATCCTTACGCGGACAGTAGCCCTCAAGTAGACCCCTTGAGTATGACAGCTGTGGGATCATCGAAGGCCCAACATTGGGCAAGTTTCGCTGGGGGTCCTAAGCACCCAAGTGCCAAGATATTGGGGATGAGCGGGTCTCAGGCTCAGGGAGGAGGATCTTCTTGGATTCAAGGCCCCTGAAGTCTCCGCATATCAGCTTTACTATTTTTATTGTTATTATTATCATCAACATCATCATCACCATTATCATTATTTTCGCTAGTTTCATTATTATTGTTTTTGCTATTGGTAAAATTATTGCTAGTATTCTTATTCTTGCTATTATTATTCGAGTTGCTCGGGGCCTGGCTTGTGGAAGATATTGTTCAGGGCTTCGGGGCTTGCTGACTTCGGGGTCTCCGTGTGTTTCTTTGCTAACTTGCCCAGCCCTGATGCAAAAAAAAGCAGCAACCCTCGATTCAGGATTGAGACCTCGCTAACTCATGTGGGCGGTTGTCAAAATGATGGTCCCTTTCCGGGGTCCCTATTATAATGCGGCAGCTATTTTTTAGCGTACCCAAACAGGGACCCTAATTTTGATAACCACCCATGTAAGGTTGACTTCACAACGGCAGGCACGCACCTTGCTGAGAGAGCTTTGCCCTGAACCCTAGCATTTCTTTAAAGGCTTGAACTTTAGAACTAAGAGCTCGGAAGCCCTAGGGTTGATGATACAAATCCTGCATTACCCTAAGGACCCTAAACTATGGGAATCATGGTACATATTCCTTATTATGGGTAATGCAGGATTTATATCATCAACCTTAAACCCTAAACCCCCTATAGATCCCTTCAAGGAGCCCCTTAAAGGTACCCTTATAGATCCCTTTAAAGGAACCCTAGGATTTATATCATCAACCGTATCTGCTCCTTAAGCGGAAGGAAGCTCCTTTGCCCCAAAATATTGGGTGTAGGCCATATGGGAGTTTCCGAAAATAGGGGGCCCCAATATGGGACCCCAATATCGTACCCTAAATACGAGGATCCTTGTTAGAAGGACCCCAAAATAAGGTACCCCGAAATTTTTGGAAACTCCCATATATACACCCTGCTGTGAGTCCCAAAATCCCCTAGACCCCAAACTTAGGCTTAGACCATAGATCAGAAGGAGACTTGGAATTATGGACTACGGTTAAGGTTTATATAGGGTTTAGGGTTTCGTGAATCCCAAAATCCCCTGAAGCCTCCTTAAACTGAAGTTCTTAGACCCAAAAGATTGGGCCTAGACCCTATACACCCCGCTGTGAATCCCAAAATACCCAAAATGGGACCCCAACATAATACCCTAAATAATAGGGTCATTACTATAAGGACCTTAAAATAAGGTACCCCTAATTTTCGGAAACTCCCAAACCCTAAACCTAAACCCTCTAGATCCCTTAGAGGAACCCTTGAAAGGAACCCTTGTAGATTCCATTACAGGGGCCCCTAATTTTCGGAAACTCCCAAAATCCCAAACCCCATAGATCCCTTATAGGACCCCTTTAAAAGGAACCCTTATAGATCCCTTTAAAGGAGCCCCTGAAGCCTCCCGGCCAGACCAGCTCGCACCGGCGCGTGCGACGCGAGACGCGCGAGGCGCCGGCCCGGGGTTGATCTTGCAGCTTGGGCCCTTAGGGGTCTAGGGGTTCAGGGTTTAGGGTTTTAGGGTTTACGGTTTAGGGTTTTAGGGGTTTAGGGGTTTAGGGGTTTATAGGGTTTGGGGTTTTAGGGTTTAGGGGTTTAGGGTTTAGGGTTTGTGGTTTTAGGGTTTAGGGTTTAGGGTTTTAGGGGTTTAGGGTTTTAGGGTGTAGGGTTTAGGGCAGGCGCCCCCCTCCCCGCAGATGTATGCAATGTCAGGTTTGAAGCCGCGTCTGGGGAAAGCGATTGGTGCAAGTTCCAGGGGTTCGGCGTGCAGAGTTGAGCCCTAAAACCTAAAAACTAAACCTTAAGCCCTAAGCCCTAAAACCCTAAACCCCAAGCCCTAAACCCTAAACCCTGAACCCAAAATCCCGAAACCCTGCACCGCCTCGCATCTAGGGCGTATGCTCAGAGTCATCTTGCAGCCCACGCCTCTCTTTGCACCCTCCGGGTTAGGGTTTTAGGGATTAGGGTTCCTTTAAAGGGAGCTATAAGGGTACCTTTAAGGGGTTCCTGTTAAGGGATCTATAGGGTTTTGGGGTTTAGGGTTCAGGGGTTTGGGGTTTAGGGTTTTAGGGTTCTAGGGCTTACAGCGTCGGGTTGCTCTTCGGCTCGAGATCCTCGTCTCAGCCCATGGGGTTCTTTGCGCAGCCTTGGCAATCCACATGTCTACAGTAAACCCCATAAAGTTGGAAACCGGATTAAGGCCAAATAGTGCTGGGATTCCCTACACACTACTCTTAAGGATTGAGGCTATTGGGTTTCCAACTTTTGGGCTTCTACTGTATATGCTACACTGAAGGGAGGGTTCAGCCTCTTCGTTTCAACCCGCAGCCCATCCCACAAGTCCCACGCGAGGTCGCCTAATCCACGAGTCCTAAGTGGCCTTTTAACCGAAATCCTAAGGCCTTGAACCACCCTAACTAAGCCCTCAGCCTGTTTTCCGTCTATGCCTCAATAGCCTCTAATTCATTCCACTTCAGAAACCAATAAATAATAAGGACCTAGGCCATTTCGATTTGTTGCAAGGCCACTGCTGAGGCTTTGCCGCGAACTGTGCGGCAAGGCCGCGTGAATCCTCGTAGTTTAACAGGGGGCGGCTTATCGGGTTCTACGGCTGAATCGGGCTAATAGTTAGTGCTGTTGGGGTTCTGTTGTAGGTTTTATGGGGTTAGAAGGGTCTCATATTCTATGTGGTAAAGCTTTTGGGGTTGCGGGGTGTTAAAGCCTGTCAGGGTGTTGAGCGTGTGTGATCGTTCGTGGCTTTAGAGCTCTTAAGGCTTTGGAGTGGAGGGTTGCGGGTCTCGAGAGTTTAGTTAAGGGCTTTTGGGGCTCTGGATAGTCCTTTTGGGGCAAATCCTTGAAGACCGTGTTGGATGTCACCGCTCTTGGTTTTGGGCGCAAAGTTTTTCGGATTTCGGGTGTGAGGGTTCTTGGGTTTGCGTTGAGAGTTAAGACTTTCCAACGTCCGGCTTTAGGATGCAAGCTTGCCTGTGGAAAGTTGCAAAGAAAAGCGAGTTCTTAAAGCCCTAGACACTAAACCCACTTACAACTTGTTAGTGGGGAATGGAAGAATGGTAGTAGTTATAATTGTACCCCATTCCTCCATTCCCTACTAACTGAAGGTAAGTGAACACTGGCTCCTCCTCCATCCCAAGCCACCCCTCTAAACACTTTTGAGCCACCCAAAACCGCAGAGGCTCCGTGGCGTCTGCCGACAGAGAGGCCTCTTCGTCCAGTGGGTTTAAGAGTTTAGGGTTTAGGGGTTGAGTGAAAAGGGTTTTAGGGTTTAGGGGTTTAGGGTTTAGGGGAAAGGGTTTTAGGGTTTAGGGTTTAGGGTCAGGTTGAGTCTTCCACCCCCCTTTTCTGCGACTTCACTTGTAGAGTGCTGGAGGTCCTTGACGAGCATGTTCGTTAGCAGCCAGTGCTTTACGCTTTTCTTCTTCTTGTCAGACTTGTTACTTGACTAAGCCGTAAAGCCTACGCCCTAACTATACAGGCGCCTTAATAATTCCCTATGCTACTTTGGGGGCTCGTTATTGGAGTTATAGTAGATTATGCCCCGAAACCCTCTTCTAAGTAATGAAGACCCGGGGGCAAGGCTCTAGGAAGGTGTTGGATTCAGAACCGAACTGGCGCCGTGAGGAGATCAGACATGTAAAGCGTAGTAAAGTGTACCCAACTCATGTCAACTGGTCACCCTAAGGCTCCTGGACCCTTGTAGTGAGATCCCGACCCCTGACCCCCAAAGCCGAAACCCTCCCCAAGAAAGCCCAAGTCCCTCTTAGGAGCCTTACTTGGAGGTTCATGGGTAGTGGGGTTAGAAGTCCCCTAATGGGGGTTATAACCATAGTTACCCTACTTATAACCCCCAGGGCTGAGAAAGGAGGAGGTCTGGCGTTATGGAAGCTCCGAAGCCCGGTCAAGGTCGGCAGAATGCCATCATCTTCTTTGTTTACCTAGACCCCCAAAAGTAGGTAAAATAATGGCCCAAAACCTATAAAAGGCTATTATTCTACATACTTTTGGGGTGCAGGTACTTTTCTTCCTCATTAGAATGCGGGTTCGGGGTTTAGGGTTTAGGGTCAGTCGGAGCCTGTCCCTAATTTTTAAATGAAGCTGCAAGTGCTAAGACAATGATCAGAAACAGACTGGAAGGTTTTTTGTGAAGGTCCCTGCGAAACCAGAACCACTCATCCTCGAAAACGGCAGATGAATTCAAACTGTGATCGTCGCATTTATCATGCCTTAGAACCCTATCTAGTATTCTATATCATTGCAGTAAACTGCTGTAGAATATTACGCAATAGTTTCGGAGCTTCGAGAGTTGACCGCGCCTTGTGCAAGGAGCCCCAGTGTTTGCATTTTTTTTAGGATTCGCTTAGAAAAGGAATTCCAAATAGCCAGAAATCCTTACCTAGACCCCCAAAAGTAGGTAAAATAATGGCCCAAAACCTATAAAAGGCGATTATTCTGACATACTGTTGGGGTCCAGGTAAGCCTTAAGCCCTCAAGACCAAGCGCCTTGGGGTTCTTGCATCTTCGCGCCTGTCTTAAATCCTCATACCCAGAGACTCCAATATCCCCTAATAAAGGAATATACCTTAATAAATATTCAATCAAATATAATAGGATCCCTAATATGATTTAAGGAATATTCGCTAAATAAGTCTGGGTAGTCACCCGTATAGTAAGCTCTGAAGCACCCCCTAAACTCTACACCGTGCCCTGATTTAGCAACCTCGTAGTAGGCCTCAACATGTCTTCCCATGACAAGGGCCCGACGCGCACTGCGCGCCTCCAAGAGGATGTGAGGCGGATGATTGGCGGGATCTGATTCGGCTTAGAGTTTGGGTTTAGGACGCTTTGTGTAGGAGGCTATTGAGTTTTAGGATTTTCTTGCGAAGCGTTCGGGGGTTTCTCTGGGTTCCGGGCTTCCATGTATGTAACTAGGTGTCCTGTCTGCAGGATTCTGAAGGGCTCCTTGCCGGATCATGTACCACATAAGAGCTATCTACCTTAACAGGATGTTGCCTTCGAAGGTCTGTGTCCGGGCGCATTTTGAGTCAAGGGGCACTCTCTTCGGAGAAACAGTCCCAGCCGAGGAGCTTGAAAGGCATCTTAAAACTTGAAGTCCGGGTTATATAGGGACCTCAATGAATGGTTGTCAAAATTATGGTCCCTGCTGGGGTCCCTATTGTAATACGGCACCTAAGATTTAGGGTACCCAAATTGACCATAATTTTGACAACTACCCAAACAATAGTTACCAATACTACTACACGATTATGGGGGTTCCTTATTATATCTATGGTAGCATGGGCCCCCAAACCCTATTCTGATTATGAAGGCCACAGCCTCTATATGACTCTATATTGCCTTCCCTAGGTATCCTTGCATTCAGAACTTCAGGGGTGGATCCCGGGGTTCGCATAGCTCGGTGCATCTTGGGGAGGCTGGTGAGGGCGCATTTTCGCTGCTACTTCTTGGGCTACTGCGTAAAATCTAAGAGGGCCCAAGCTACAAATCCTAAGCCCTCGACCCAAATCTCGCTGGATTTTTAATCTCACCACCTGTCCCCTTCACTGCGGCTTGAGGAAGTTGGGCTTGCTCTGGATCCGACTTCGGAGTAGCAGGGCATCTTATTCTCAAAGGGTAAAAGGAGGGACCCTTAATAGGGACCGCTAGGTATATACCCTTAATATAGCTATTATATATCCATGATATAGCCCATCATAGGGTAGGGGTCCCCCCATTAAAAGTCCCTCGTTTTCCCCTTTGATATTCTGAAGCACTAGAAGACCTCGGGGCCCCCTGGTCCGTGTGTCAGAGTTATCGAAGCGTGTAGGCTTCAGGAGTTTCGGCTTTAGGGGTTTAGGGTGTAGGGGTTTAGGGCCTGGGGTTTAGGGGTTTATAGGGCTTAGGAGTTTTCGGCCTGCGGGGTTTAGAGCTGTAGGGCTTCAGGGGTTCAGGGCTTTAGGGGTTCAGGGTGTCGGGGTTTAGGCTTTTGAGCGCAAAGCTTTGGGGGTGCAGGGAGACTGGGAGCCTGAAGGGGTTCTTCGGAGTGGCAAAAGATAGCCATGATTAGGGTCCCTATAAATTACGGGGATCTATAAGGGTTCCTTTTAAAGGGTTCCTATAAGGGATCTATGGGGTTGAGGGTACCCTGTGGGTGGTTGTCAAAATTCTGGTCCCTTTTAGGTTCCATAGGGACCCAAAAAGTGACCATAACTTTGCTATTATGATAGGGCACCTACTTTGTTTAGGGTACCCAAAAAGGGATCTTTATTTTGACAACCATCCATATCTTCATGCCAAGGGTTAAACAGGGCACCCCGCTGGAGTGAGGCCGCCAAAGACCCGGCCACATCATCGGATCCCTGCTGCAAACGGCTTACGCCTTAGGCCCTTTCCAACCTTCGAATTCCCGAATTACCTTAAAACCTAAGGTAGAAGCCAGAAAGTTGGAATAAGATTATCCTAACCCTTCTATGGTAAATTATAGGGTATCCTACCATGAAACCATATTCCAACTTTCTGGAGTTCCCTTTAAATCCAAACTCCATAAAGCCGAAGCCCGGGCCATTCACCCCCATGTACACGTCTGCCTCCAGGCGGCCTGTCGTGCAAGAGGACCTCGGGAGATTCTCGGGTCTAGGTTTTGAGGGTTGCTGGTTTCGGACATAAACAGGCTTTGGGCTTTAGACTTTCGGATTTCGAGTCTAGGGTTTGAGTTTTAGTCCACCCAAAGCCGAAACCAAAAACCCTCAAGTGCTGAAGCCTCAAAAAAGGACCACCAGGAGGCTCTCGCTGGCCCGGGCCTCAAGCAGGGATGTTGCAAGAAGGCTGCAGGGTCTAGGGATTAGGGATTTAGGGTTTAGGGTTTTAGGGTTTAGGTTTTAGGGATTTAGGGTTTTGGTTTCTGATAATATGTATAGTATAACTGTGGCTGCAGAGTTTAGGGTTTAGGGGTGTTTAGGGCGTTAGGGTTTAGGATTTGCGGTCTTGGTGCTTCGGGGTTTTTAGGGTTTTGAGCTTTGGAGATTTGGGGTTTGAGGTTTGCAGGTTTACAGGGGGTTTGAGGTTTTAGGTTTTGGTTTCATGGCTTAGGGTTTTAGGTGTTGGGGGTACGGCGTTAGTTCCTTCTTTAGGGGTCCTTGGGAATCAGCTTTCATGTTGTGGTTTCCCTTGCATCATTGCACATGTTGCTTGACCCGTGTATGTTTGCAGATGTGTGCGAGGGATTACTATTCTACTCCGAATGGGGGCCTAACACGCACTATATTGTACTGTGATCCCTCTAATTTCCCGTGAGCCAGAAGTATAACTGGCCAGCTGTAAGAGTTTTGTTATTGGAAGTGCTACAGTACTCAGAGGGCCCAAGTACACCGCATTACAGGACTGGCGGCTCCTTTTTCGGAATACCCAAACCCATAGATAAGCAGTGAACCCTTCGGGCTGCGCTTTATACCTCAGGTGTGATTACAACTTCAAAATAGAGGATTCTTTTTGTGGAACCCGCAATGATTGAGGGATATTGGTGTCCACTGCGTGAGGTGGTCCTTTGGGCGATTCTCTGTGTTGTGGTACGCTTGTTGGGAGGGGCGTTTTTCTCGCAGTGGGGTGCTAGGTTAGCTTCCACGAAAGCTTCGAACATCACCCGTGTAGGAGGTTCCGACAATTATGGATACCTTATTTGGGGGTAAGGATCGTATTATTTAGGGTACTATATCAGGGCCCCCCCATCTTCGGAAACTCCGCTATGCAAAAGGCTTAACCCTGAACCCTAAACCCAAACCCTAAACCAAACTTACGCGATGAATAATAAGACTTGGACAACTTGGGTTCAAAAACCCGCATACCGTAAGCCAGTAAGTCGAAATCCACTAGATATCCGACCATGAGATATTTATCAACAGCTCTAATGAAGCAAGAATCCAATAAATCCTAGAGCCGGCACCATAAGCAAACAAAGAAACTGAAGCCCTAAAGCCCTAAAGCCCTAAAGCCTAAGGCCCCGAAGCCTAAACCCCTAAAACCCTGAACACCCCTGAAGCCCTAAAGCCCTGAACCCCTAAAGCCCTGAACACCCCTGAAGCCCTAAAGCTCTAAACCCCTAAAGCCATGAACTCCAGAAGCCTACGCACTTCGATAACCCTGAGCACCCCTGAAGCCCTAAACCCTGTCACACCTCCAAGGCGAGGAGACCGAGTCTCCCAAACTCGCTTCCCGGGTCGATGGTAAAAGTCGAAACAGTTCAGGGGTTGAATGGTTTGGGGTGTTGGGCTTTGGGTTGAAGGGCTTAGGAATCGAAACAGTTTAGGGGTTCAATGGTGTAGGGTTTTGGGTTTAGGGTTTTTGGTTGAAGGTAAAACACTAACCAGTTTAGGGGTTGAATGGTTTGGGTTTAGGGTTTTGGGTTAGGGTTGAAGGGTTTAGGGTTGAGCTTTTTGGGTTGAGGGGTTGAAGAGTTTAGGGTTGCGGGTTGAGGGTTGAAGCGCTTTGGGTTGAGGGTTTAGGGCTGAGGGTTTAGGCTTTTGGGTTTACGGTACCTTAACATCGGAACCTGATTAAGAAAGCCAGGGCCTTTACCAGGGTTCTTTATGTATGAGTCCTAGTATAATCAGGGTTAATTATCTTGCCAGGGTTTCTTAATCAGGTCCCTACATGAGGGTGGGTCTAGGGCTTGCTTCCGGGTTTAGCGCTTGGGGATCATGGTAAAGGGTTCTCGGCGGGTTCGACGATCGAAAAAGGTTTCTACAAGCAGATTGCGGCTTAGGGTTCTTGAAGGGTCCGATGAGGGCTTTAGAAGCGAATTGCGATTTAGGGTTTGGGTTATTAGGTTTACGGGGTTTTCGGTTTAGTCTGCGGTTCGGGAGTGCTGTTGATTACTGGCTTTCCGCAGGGCAGCAAAGGGTTCAATCTAACCAAAGTGTTTAGGTTTCAGGTTTAGGGAACCCCAAACCCTAAACCCTACGGTTTAGGGAACCCCAAACCCTACGGTTTAGGGAACCCCAAACCCTACCGTTTAGGGGAACCCCAGACCCTACGGTTTAGGGAGCCCCAAACCCCACGGTTTAGGGAGCCCCTGTTGCCAGGCCAGTGGAAGCCGAAATGGGGGAGCTGGAGATGTCCCCCCGGCTGACCGTTTTGCTGAAGTGGGGCCAAAGATACCTTAGAAGCTGCGCCCACCCTGTAAGAGTGACTATAAGGATTATATTAGGGCCCTATTATATTCCTATTATACTACTATTACAGGGTGGGGCAGCTTCTAAAGGATACCACTTGGACCTCAAGGGTTTAGGGTTTTGGGGGCTTCAGAGGTCAGAGTCGATAGGGTTTAGGGTTTAGGACTTTGGGTTTATTTTTCAGGAGTGTCTATCGGGTTCAGAGGTAAGGATCTAGAATCTAGTGCGTGACTCACAACCAGCATCGCGATCTGGCCTGGCTGGCTGCAGATCTGGTTAAGGTTTAGGGTTGAGGGTTCAGCTGCCTTGAATGCTCTCACCTTGCAGCAGCTGTACATGGCGATCTCCAAAGCTCTTCATCGCATCCTGGCTGCTTGGGATCCCAAGAACCGGTTTGACGGTTTGAGAGTGTTCCAATGAGTACCCAATGCCGTGCAAGCCTTGGGCCACTTCCAGACTGGTATTTTGAAAGTGCCGCAAATACAGCTATTCGCCTCAAGTCCAGTCAATGAAGCACTGAACCGCTTCTTCAGCGCAACATCCGAAACCGTGATATGTGCCCAGGCTCCGGGTGCTCCAGCTTTTCAGCAGCCCTTCCACCGCTTAAACCTTTGATACACCAGTGTCGTTCCAGAGCGCGGAGAAGATGGGGATATACCTCCTTCTGCAGGGTGGAGGGGAGGGGAGGGGGGGCGGGGGGTGTGCCTGGAATATGACTTGTTTTGGAGCCCAACTCTACAGTTCCTTTGCCAACCTCTCTCAAGCCCGAAGAAGTCTCCTGATCGCCGAGCTCCCACTCCCTTCACCCGCAAGCGGTCGTGGTGAGGATGGATATAGGATGCGACGGATGTCGATCCAGCAGTTCGGTGCGAACGGTTTAGGGTTTAGGGATACTGGAGGTTTGGAAGGAATGTCGGCTTGGATTTAGACCTGCGTCCTGTGCAGCAGGGATCTTGGTCTAGGTTGGGTAGGAAAGTTGGTTTGCGAGCTCATCACGGTTTATGTAGACCACCGGTGAAGATACCTTCCTGATAAAGGTTGTAGTAACGGATCCCAAAGCCTTAAGCCCCAGCTTACTCAGGGTTGGATGGCGGGGAGCGCGGTCTTAAGACATAGGGTTTAGGGTTTTGGGTCGAACTTGGGTTCCTTCCTCTCCGAAACTCATAGTCAATGTAGACACCTGATGGGGTTTCATGATTTGGAGCTCTGACGTTCGCGGCTGAACCCTAATTCAACGACATACGCCTGAAACGCACCCTGAGGCCTCACACCAAATATCGAAGCCAGAAACCCGAAAACCCTGAACACTGACCATCAATCCTAAGCCCCTTGTGGAGCCTTTCTAGAACCCTGAAAACAAGTCCGTACAATCTCTCGGCTTTTCCTGCTTAGAGATAAGGCCCCCTTAGAGTCCCTGTATAATTGTCACACGAGTGTACCCCGAAGCCTTATTCGAATCGCTCAGGCCCTGTACTACGTTTTCGCTGGGGTTAAGTTTCAGGCTGTTGGTTTGGGGCTTCGTATGTCAGGGGTTCGGGCCTCACGCAAATGGTAAGTTGAAGGGTATGTACAGAAAATGTTCTGCTTTCATATAGAACTATGCTAACCCTAAACCCTAAACCCTTTAAATTAACGATTGAGGGCCGGTAGGAGCATGAAGTCAAAGCAGCCAGGAGGGAGGGGGAGGAGGAGGAAGTCTACCACGAAGGCCATGGGTCAGATTTCTGTGAGATCCCCTACCGCAAAG
This sequence comes from Symbiodinium sp. CCMP2592, assembly GCA_905221615.1. Classification (NCBI taxonomy): domain Eukaryota; class Dinophyceae; order Suessiales; family Symbiodiniaceae; genus Symbiodinium; species Symbiodinium sp. CCMP2592. The sequence goes on along the minus strand of CAJNDT010000646.1, from coordinate 67,895 downwards.
CCTAAACCCTGAGGGACTAGGGTTCAGCGTTTTAGGGTTCCGTTGCTACATCTGTTGTCGCATGGTGTTTGAACTGATGGTGACGACAGGGTTGCTATCCGTGTTTTGGCAGCTCTTGTTGCCCTGATCCGTTGCGGCGACCATGCACTTCCGCAAAGGACCTCCTCACCCTGAACCGTCAGATGGGAGTTTCCGAAAGTGGGGTCCCTAATCTAGCACCCTAAATAGTAGGATCCTTATTCTAAGGACCCCAAATAAGGTACCCCTAATTTTCGGGAACTCCCAAGTCGCAAACCTTAAACCCTTTGCCTTCACTCCCTAAATCCCAAGCCCCGCGAAGACTGGGTCTTTTCATCAACCGCTCGGCGCCGGGTTTTGGAGTCCGCCCAATGCTTAGTTCCCATCTTTCAGAAGCTCCGTTGGAAATCCTTCCTGGGTATGAAACGAACGATCCCTGAGCTCTAAACCCTAATCCCGAAACCCTAATCCCTAAACCCTGATCCCGAAGCCCTATATAACCAGACACGACTTTTAGTCGAAGGGCACCAGGGTAGGAGTGGGGTTGGGCCGATCTAGTTCAGATTCAGGATTTGTACAATTTTGGGTTGCAGGAATTGGGTCTAGGATTCAGGGTAGGCGGTTTGGGTAGGATTTGAGATTTAGCAGGTAAGCCTTGGGTGTTTGGGGATTCGGAAGGACTTCCTTGTGTAGGGTTTAGGGGTTTATGGTTTAAGTTTAGGTTTTAGGGTTAAATTTCTGATGCTTGGGGCTTGAAGTTTTACATGGACTGGGCTTGACCCTCCATAACAACCCGACGCAGCCGCAAAACTTAGCCCCCCCTCCAAAGCCCCACACCCTAAGCTCTGGAGCCATAAATCCGGAAAGCGTGAAGCCTAAGTCCCTGCAGCCGAACCCGAGAACCAACTGCAGAGCCTTCGCACCTCAAAACCCTACAGCCTTACCTGGAGGTTCATGGGTAGTGATAAGTGGGGCTATAATTAGGGTACCGATGCTTATAACCCTCATTAGGGCACTTATTTCCCCATTTATAACTACCCATCAACCTCCAAGTAAACCCTCCTTCTGAACCCCACCAGGGGACGAGGAGGAGGATGAGTTCCTCGCAGACTGGCAGGACCCGCCCCGAGCGAGCTATTGAAAATATGGGGCTCTAGGGTTTAATTTACCGTGCGCCCTAAACGGGAACCCTAAGTAGCACCCTTTTTGAAAGGATGGTGCAGTTTCAGACTCCATGCAAGTTTGGGCTTGAAGGCATTCCCCCTTTCAATGGAGGCGCTGCGGTCACATGCAGTTCGACTTCAGCTTGAAACTGAGGGTGGGATTTAGAGGTCGGGCGCTTCAGGCTGTCTAGAGCCCGACAAAAGTAAAAACAAAAAACAACAGAGTTCCTGGCAATTCCCAAATACACTTAGTATAGGACCCCCCAAGACCCGAGTCTTGTGTGTTTTGAAGGAGGCGATCCCAATCCCAAACCCTCTTCCCTAAACCCTTAACCCCTGAACCCTAAACCCTCAACACCCAAACCCTGAACCGTGAACCTAACCCGTTGAAAGCTTCTTTCCCCCAGATATGAAAACCCCGGTGTAGGGGCCTTAGAATAGTTAGGGTAGGGTTTGGGTGCATATTATAGTTTACTTGTAATAAGGAACCTCCAAAATCTTTTGTTGAATTATTAGGGCCCCTACGCTAGATCCCTCTGATAATCCTTATAGAGCCCTTGTAGACCCCTTGAAAGGGAAACCTATTCTTATTATTAAGGCCCCGACATAGATCCCTTATAGAAGCCTGAAAGGAACTCTTATGATAACTTTAAAGGAACCCTTTTCTACTCATTAAGGCCCTGATACACACACCTCAAAGAATTCTTATAGTTGCCCTTATAGACCCCGTTGAAAGGAACCCTACTCTAAGTTTAAAGGAACCCTACTCTAATTATCAAGGCCCCTATTATATAATCCTTATAGTAGCCCTTATAGCAACCCCATTAAGGGAACCCTATGAGAACCTATTCTAATTATTACATGATACAATCAATATAGTAGCCCATATAGTAGCCCCCTTTAAAGGAACCCAATGAAACCCTATTCTAATTAGTATTATTACCTTATAGTAGCCCCCTTTCAAGGAGCCCTATGAAACCCTATATACTCTAATAATTAAGGCCACCTTTGAAGGAACCCTATGAACCCCTAAAAACTCTAATAATTAAGGCCACCTTTAAAGGAACCCTATGAAACCCTGTATACTCCAATGGTTAAGGCCCCCTTTCAAGGAACCCTATGAAACCCCATTCTAATTACTATTATTCCCTTAAAGTAGCCCCCCTTTAAAGGAACCCGTAGGAAACCCCACAAACTCGAAGGATTAAGGCCCCCTTTTTTTTCGGACCCCGAAAGAGGAGGCGATCCTGGAAGGCGAGGCCGAAGCAGAGGCTGAGGCTCACGGAGTTCCTGAAGCTAAGTCTTGGAATAGGAATTAAGTCGTAAGAATAGGAATTAAGTTGTAAGAATAGGAATTAAGTTGTAAGAACAGGAATTAAGTCTTAGGAAGAGGAATTAAGTCTTGTAAGAATAGGAACTAAGTTGTAAGAATAGGAATTAAGTGGTAAGAACAGGAATACCTTACTAAGGTGTATAGGCGTTGGGAAGTTGTAAGAACAGGAAGACCTAACTCAAGGTTTTGGTTTAGGGTTTCAAGGGTAAGTTGTAAGAATAGGTATTAAGTTGTAAGAGTACGAATTAAGTTGTAAGAATAAGAATGCCTTATTAAGGGTTTTAGGGTTTGGGGTTTAGGGCTTCAGGGGTTTTAGGGCTAAGTCGTAAGACTAGGAACACTAAATTAAGGGTTTTAGGGTTTGGGAAGTTGTAAGGCTAGGAATACTTTACTAAGGGTTTTTAGGGCTCGGGAAGTTGTACGAACACTAAGACCTTATTCAGGGTTTTGGGGTTTGAGGGTTTAGGGCTTTAAGGGTAAGTTGTAAGTATAGGAATGCCTTATTAAGGGTTTTAGGGTTTGAGGGTTAGGGCTTCAGCCGTAGGGTTTTGGGGTTTAGGTGGCACAACATTAGTACCTAGTAGTGTAACCACACCTATAGTTTCCTTAGGATGTTTTTTTTGAAATTTTGTTCATCCTAAAACCCAAGGGGATATCAACAATACAGTTTTAGTTATGGTTCTAAGGGTAAGAATGCTAAGACCTGGTAGTTTTAGGGTTTAGGGTTTTAGGGTGTAGGGGTCTCCAGCTTTTGGGTTCTTAGGGTTTACGTGTAACACTTTTAATGCCTTGTGGTTAACGGTTTGATTCCTAACAGGGGTCTGATTAGGGTCCATAAGTTCCTTTGCAGAGTTCCTGAAACTAAGTTATAGTAATACGACAAGAAAGATCAACACCAACTAATACTAATAGAAAATGGAAAATGTTCAGTCATGATATTGATATTCGTAATAATAATCAGAAAACCAACACGAAGAAGTGGCTACTAAGCAAGTAGAACGAGAATGATCGTCGCAATGGCAATAATCATCAGAATAACAATACCCAAACTCATGTTTAGAGAAATAACAGTATAAAGATAACACTAATAACAAGACTAATACTAAAAGGACTCGTAATAGCAATAGTAGTTAAACAAAGAATAGTAATCAGACGATAACAGTTGTCCCCTTGGTCTTCGCACGAGGGTTACTGGTTCCAACCCGCTTATTGAGCGGGCGCGCATTGGCGTGGAGGCTTCTGGATCTTCTGCTCCGGCTTCGAGCTCTTCCATTGTTGACGTCGACGCACCGGCAGCGAGTTCTTTCTATTGGTGACGTTGACGCTCCGGCGTCGAGCTCTTCTGTTGCTGCCACTCCGGCGTTGAATTTTGCCCCCGTTGCTCTTGTGTCCGAATCCTTGAAGCGCGTTGAGGGCCTTTTGCCGCGTGGTGTCACGACTCTTTTATCCATCAAGCGGCAGAGGAAGGAGTCCGAAACGTCTTCTTGCATCCAAGGCTTGCTCAGTGATCTCTCCGACCTTGGCAGCATCTTCCTCAGCTACGCTGTGAGGTCTGATACTATTGCCGGCGCTACGGCCTCTGTTCGGTGCATTTGCAGTCAGATCACTTTGCATAGGCCCATTACCTTCGTCCAACTATAGAATAATAATAGCAATATATTGATGACAATACGAATAATAGCAAAACCGTATATCTCACAACAATAATGATGATGAGTGAGCTATAGGACCTTGCTTGGGTTCCTTCACGGATTGCTGTAAGGGTTGCGTCCAACAAAGGTCCCTTTTGAGGGTTCCTTTGATTGCCAGGATTCCTGTTTATGGCGCGCAACCTTAACTGTCTGGTTCTTAGTAGGGAATGGAGGACTGGAATATGAGACTATTATTGGGAATCATAAAGGGGCTAGTATAGGGATCCATTCCCCCATTCCTTACTAAGCACCAGACAGTTAAGTGCATATTTTGTGTGCGGCCCCGCCTCACTAATAGTGGGCAGAAACAGAAGCACAAGATGAAGCACCAGGGAAATGCTGAAATGTTGACTCGTTTGTGATCATGCTCGCATGAATGGAAAACGCAAGACTGAGACAACAAGTAAACTGCCACCCCATGAGTTGCAAACACAGTCACACCCCTGTTGTTTTCTCGGATTCGATCTTGAGCAAACATCAGGAGCTGCAATGCCTCTGCGCGACTAGGGGGGGCGGGGCGGGGGGGGCTGGGGGTGCTGGGGGGGGCTGAGGGGGCTGGGCTGGAAAGCTGAACGGACGGGGGGGTGGGGGGCGGGCTGAGGCCGGGCCGGGGTCTGGCCTCTTCGACCAAGTTTAGTACTGAGAGGCGTACCCGGGCGCGACATTTCGATCACAGAAACCTCTTTTCTGTTGTGCTTTTCTTGTGCTCGAAACGATCCGATTGTGTTTTTTTTTGTGCTTTTCTTGTGCTCCAAAAACCAAACGTGTTTGTATGTTTGTGCTTTTTTTTTGTGCTTTTCTTGTGCTCGAAACGCTCCGGCTGTTGTGCTTTTCTTGTGCTCGAAACGCTCCGATTGTGCTTTTTTTTTGTGCTTTTCTTGTGCTCCAAAAACCAAACGTGTTTGTATGTTTGTGCTTTTTTTTTGCTTTTCTTGTGCTCGAAACGCTCCGGCTGTTGTGCTTTTCTTGTGCTCGAAACGCTCCGATTGTGCTTTTTTTTTGTGCTTTTCTTGTGCTCCAAAAACCAAACGTGTTTGTATGTTTGTGCTTTTTTTTGTGCTTTTCTTGTGCTCGAAACGCTCCGGCTGTTGTGCTTTTCTTGTGCTCGAAACGATCCGATTGTGCTTTTTTTTTTGTGCTTTTCTTGTGCTCCAAAAACCAAACATGTTTGTATGTTTGTACTTTGTTTTTGTGCTTTTCTTGTGCTCGAAACGCTCCGGCTGTTGTGCTTTTCTTGTGCTCTGTCTGTACTCTTTCTGCAATCTAGGCAGGCCTCCGGGCTCGTTTCCGCAAACGTGTTTGCATGTTTGTGCTTTTTGTTTTGTGCTTTTCTTGTGCTCGAAACGCTCCGATTGTGTTTTTTTTTTGTGCTTTTCTTGTGATCCGAAAACCAAACGTGTTTGTATGTTTGTGCTTTTTTTTGTGCTTTTCTTGTGCTCGAAACGCTCCGGCTGTTGTGCTTTTCTTGTGCTCGAAACGATCCGATTGTGCTTTGTTTTTGTGCTTTTCTTGTGCTCCAAAAACCAAACGTGTTTGTATGTTTGTGCTTTTTTGTTTGTGCTTTTCTTGTGCTCGAAACGCTCCGGCTGTTGTGCTTTTCTTGTGCTCGAAACGATCCGATTGTGCTTTGTTTTTGTGCTTTTCTTGTGCTCCAAAAACCAAATATGTTTGTGCTTTTTTTTTGTGCTTTTCTTGTGCTCGAAACGCTCCGGCTGTTGTGCTTTTCTTGTGCTCGAAACGATCCGATTGTGTTTTTTTTTGTGCTTTTCTTGTGCTCCAAAAACCAAACGTGTTTGTATGTTTGTGCTTTTTTTTTGTGCTCCATGATTTCAATACACATTGGCGCGCGGCAGTTCTGGTGCAAAATTGTCTCTGTCTGTTGTGCTTTTCTTGTGCTCGACGCGGTCCGATTGTGCTTTTTTTTTGTGCTTTTCTGGTGCTAGTTTTGCTCTGTCTCTCTGGCGGCCGGGCCAGTCCAGTCCCCGCGTCCAGGCCGTCTGAAAGAAGGTCTCCGGGCCCAGGTTGCGATGGTAACGAAACCGTGGTTCCAAACCTCTTCGCTGGTAAGTTGCAGATAGCTCCTCCCAACCTCTTCGCCGGTCCGACCCCATCTCACAGCCCTAATCGCCAAACTATGCCAAACATATTTGGATTCAAAACACTGCCTGGCCCTGGAAAACCGAATGAGATCAGATTTCCTTGTGCTACTTTTGGCCTGTCTGTTTGATGATAAACCTATTTTTGAACTATTAGTGGGCCGGGGCCCCATCTAATGCATATTCTCCCAAGCACCCAAGCACTGGCTCAGATGGCTGGGGAGACGCAGGAGGAGTGTCACGAAGAAGACGAGGCTCCGAAATGCACGGGCTTGGGGCTTAGGGCTGTGGGGCACAGAATACTGCCAGACAGTAACACTTAAACCATAAGATAAAGTGAAGCTGAGGGCACAATCTGCCGGGGTTTGCCGGTTTGGGTGGCTTGGGAAGCTCAGGTGAGGGGCTTGGATGTTTAGGATGTAGTGCTTCAGGGTTTAGGGTTTAGGAGGTTCAGATGTGTGCTTGGGCTTCGGTGTTTCGGAGTCGAAGGTTTCAACTTTCAGTTTCGTGTTCAGATTTCAGACCTCAGTTTCCCACGAGCTTCGGGTTTTCAGTGCTTCGTGAATGTGAGGTTTTTGGGTCTCAGGTGGTGGGACGAACTCCAAGCACCCTAAACTACGTAAAGACCCTACAGAAACTCCCATGAGATTGCATCTAACACTGAACAGCTAAGCAACACTCAACAGCTTCAGACATGTTGAGCCTGAAGCGGGGATGAACTCGACTTCCCATACTCGGAGGGATTTAGGTTACCCTGCTGGCCAAGAGGAGGAACAGTTGCTAATCAGAGGTGTGCATGATGAGCATAATACTAATCGTTCAAACAAGAACAATAACATTGAAACTAGCAATAGCAGTATTAATAGTAGTTCAGACCACTGTAAAGCATGTTGTGCAAAAAAACGCAATGCCAAGTCCAGGCTCTGGACTCTAGTGACTCTAGTGCGTGTTTTGACCACTTTGGCAAGGACTGCAAGGAAGTTTAACCCGTCGTAGCTTCGCAAGTAAGCCAGATAAAGCCCCCTTAAGAAGCCGTGTAGGACCCCGTAGGTTCGTGCAAGAATGTGTTGAAACCCTTTTAGAACCCTACAAAGGCTGCTTACATAGAGGATAGTTCAAGTTGTACTGTTGAAGATAGAAATCCTGCATTACCCATAATACTAAGGATTATACCATGGTTCCCAAAGTCTAGGTAGGGTCATTGAGGTAATGCAGGATTTATATCATCAACCGTATCGCTGATCTGGGAGACAGGCGCCTCTTTTTGAGGCTGCGGCTGCTGCAGCTGGGACCTCGGTGGGCACGTCCGTTGTGGTCTGCATGAGTGGTTGTCAGAATTATGGTCCCTTTTTGGGTCCTTAGTACAAAACGGCACCCATTATTTGGGGTACCCAAAAAGGTAGCTTGATTTTGACGACTACCAACATGTATACCTGAACCTACCAAGACCTCATTTTTTGTAGTGTCCCTAAAAATCGCAAAGTAGGCTTTATGATAAGATACCAAAACCTACTTTTGTGTAGGGCGCCTCTAAATCCCACAGCGGGGTCTATGATAAGAACCTACAAAAAGGGACTGTTTTGGTAGCTTAAGGTAAGCGGTAAGCGTTAGAGTTTGCAGTTCAGGCGTTGATGAAAGAGTCTAGGCAAGATGTATGAGAGAGTGCAGGAACCTGATTAAGAACACCCTGGCTCTTAACAGGTTTCTTTTTGTCTGTAGGATGCAGGGTGTAGAAGCTTTGGGAAGCCTCACTTTACCCGAACTCAGCCTCATTTGGAGAGGCCAAACTGTTCTCAAAGCCCAAACATGGATTCTGGTTAAGGGAAGGATACCAAAAGGAAATCTGCCTGGATTTCCGTATTTCTCCATTCTGCTAGCTTAGAGTATGACTCTTGACAACAACCCGACTGAGAGCAAAGCTCCGAACCGACCGGGGCGTCAAAAGTTGCCCTCAACTAATCTCCGAAGCCTTAAACTCCCTAAACCTTACCTCCTACTATAAAAGCCTTGCAAGAAGCCCGCAAACCCCTTTAGAACGCATCAAAACCCAGTAAACCCTATAAGACTGTAAGACACTTTAAACCAACGTAACCTACCTGTGAGAAACCAACAGTAAACGCTGAACCCTGCACCTCCAGAGTGAGAAGCCTTTGAAACCCCAAACCTAAACCCCGCCAAGACAGCCGGATAACCTACAAAGCGCTGAATACACCCTTCAACCTTACAAGAACCTTCGGTTTCACCGAGTTCTGGGACGCATGCAAGGAACGTCGCTTGACGCGTTATATGCCGCCACCCAAAAGCAATGTAAGAAGCCAATAACAGCCTTACAAGAACCTTAAGACAACAGTATAACATACCCCAAAAGCCCTGTTCCAGTTCTTAAGTCCCCTATATTATGTAAGAACCCAAGAACAACCCTACATAAACTAAACCCTAAACCCTAAATAAACCCTAAACCCTATATTATGTAACAACGCGAACAACACTGAACCTACAGCCGGCCTAAGGCCTCTTCTGCGGATGCTCCGTTGGAGGAGGGCCTCGGCGAGGCTTTGAAGGGGAATTGGGGAGGAGTTCTCCTTAATAAGAGGTCTATAAGGGGCTACTATAAGGGCTATTATATATAAGGATTTAGTCTAACTAGGGGCCTTCATAATCAGAATAGGGTTTTGGGGGTACATTTTTATCGTCAGTTCATATTAAGGAACCTTTTATATCAGGGTTTCGGGTTCCCGGCTTAAGGTTTGGGTTGTAGGGTTCTAAACGAGCTGGAGAGTTGCCAAGATTGGAGTTTTGGGTTCAAAGGGAGCTGGGGAGTTACCAACATTAGGGTATATCTTGTATGTTGTTTTTAGTCCGCAAGTAGGACCCCTAAAGGAACCCTACATAGTATCCGTTCTGGAAGCTTTGAATGAAGGAACCCCATGACGTGGGGCTGGGGGGTTGATTCTCGGGCTTCAGGGAGTCGCGGTTTCAGGAAGTACTTCTCTTAATATGGCGATCCTCAGTATGCGGCCTGCGGTTTTGTGATATATTTTGGGGGTGTGGGGGCTTCAGGGTTTTGGGATCTGGGGTTTGGAGCTACAGGGTTTAGAGTTTCTACATGCTGGTTCCGGGGTCATGAATTCCTCACACTCCGTGCTCTTGGGATGCATCGTGGCAAACCGGGGGTGTGGCTTGTCACAAGACTACAGAATTTAGTCTGAGCGTCACGGCATCTAATCTGAGCGTCACGGCCGTGGTTCAGGGAGCCTACCCATTCGAGAGTAAGCTTTGGAAAAAAACAGGCCTGAAGGGTTATCAATATTGCCTACAAATAAACTTTGCAAGGCGGTAGATGTAGCTAAACTTCCAAACCTCAAATTCAAGAAGGAAAAATTTCAACACCTTAGCTTGAGAAAGGAAATATGTACATACCCTCAACCCTGCTCCACCCTGACCAGCTATCCTCCTTTGTAGCTTCATAGATACCTGTTTTCCAGGACCATCAGATTTAGGGCTCAGGGTTTAGGGTTTAGGGCGTTTGCAGGTTCCTTCGGAGTCATGACGAAGCTTGCGGTCTACAGCAAGCTGTAGTTTCCTTAGGATACTCTCTTTTCATATTAAACCCAAGAGATTATTTAAATCACATTTTTATTATGGTTCTAAGGGGGGGCATAGCAAGACTATAGAGCGAACGAAAGTTCACGAAGCAGCAAGGTAGCAGAGTCGCTGTTTCAGGGCTCACAAGCAAAAGCCCGCCTGACAGGCTCCAGAAGTGAAAGAAGAAGAAGGCGCCTTCAGTTAGCATTTCGGGTGTTGAAGTACAAGCATCGTTTATGTACCAGTACCTCATTATCAGGTAGTAGCATAGAGGCCATGGCCTACCAACTAAGCTTCGTTAGTATCCAATCTAGAACAGGGGTAGTTGCTGCAGTCCATGTAGCGCGTTGGGTTCGGGATTTCCGGTTTGCGTTTCAGCGGCCTAAGCCTCAAAGTCTTCATTCCAAATCTCTAAACTTCAAAGCTTAGCCGTAGCCCTTTCCTGAATGATAGGCCTCGGATTCATAGCATGTTGTGGCAGCTTGGGGAAAATTCTGGATGTCAGCTTCACACGGGGCTGCGTGCTGTTCCCCGGCTCTGAAGGATGCAGATATTTGCAGGATCGTGCAGGTAAGAGTGTTATCGGGCCATACTCTAGTAACAGTTAGTTATCGTTCATCTTTAAAGGCCATATGATTGTTGTTGATAAGTATAAGTATCTGTGACTATGATTATGAGCAATTTTAGCTGTAGCTACACGTATATTAACAGTAATATCAACCAAACTCATCGTACTAACAGATACAATACACTGAGAAAATAAGAAAGCAATAATAACAACAGGAACCACGAAATCATATTAATACATACATATAACATGTGTATGTAGAAATATAGATATGCAAATGTATTCATGTATATTGATAGTTATTACAAGATACATGAGGCAGTATATGTGTGTATATATGCATCATAGGAAGCTGTGGGAACGCACGGGTTGTGGTGTTCGGGTTGTCCACATGCACGAGTCGTCGAAGTTGAAGCATGCACTCGTTTTAGTGTCGGCGATTTCGCGGAGGTCTTGTGCTTCAGCTAGGAGACAGCGGACATCACATGTCCCATTCGACCAAACTGAAGAAGTTTGTCCGGAGCTATGTTTTCAGCAGCTTTTCCGGCCGAGAGCCGGCGGCAACGGGTACTTGACTCTGGAGGACGACTCCAAGGAGGTTCAGTCTTGGAGCTTGCGTATCTTCACTTGTCGAGGGGAAAGTTCGCGCCAGGGCAAAGCAACGGTGCAACCGATTTACCACAAAGACGCCGAAAGACTTAATTACTTCTCGTCTACAAGAGTTTCTTCTTCGTGTGATCGGAGGCTTTGCCGGCGTATGCGACCAGGTTTGATGGCCACCTCGACATCCACCGTAGTCTATACCCGTTAGATCCCCGAAGGGCGGTGCGACTTACAGAGCATCCACGCATTCGAGAGCACGACCAAAGTTGCACTTGCCGGTCGAAGGATGCTGTCAGGGTCGTTCTCCCCTAGCGGTCTACCAGCTGGCATTGCGCAGTGGATCCCTCCGTCGAAGCATTAGCCGCGTTCCCTCATTATAGTACATCTCCATCTTCCAAGGTTACCTAGCTGCAGCGATACTTGGCAACTTGGAAGCTTTGTGGGGTTTTCTGGCACCTACTTCAGAATTTCGTGCTTGTGTTTGTGTGTGTGTGTGAGCGTGTCTGTGTCTGTGTCTCTGTGCTTTTTTGTTCTGGTATGCCGTTCCCAAGCACTACAGTTCGTACGTTCCCAAAGAGCCCTGCTCCATAATGTATAGTTTCTGAATATACATTATATATATATATATATATATTTATATATATATATATGTATACAAACATAACTGTTCAATACATACTTCCTCAGCTTCCTCCGAAACTCCATTGTGCCATCTGGAGCTTTGCAGCCTAAGTTTAAATTGTTGGTCTGACCGGGTAAAGGCCTCGGTATGAGCCTTGAAGCCTGGTGTTGCCAGGGTTTAGGGTTTAGGGGTTGCCAGAATGTTGGTGTTGGATCGAAAGGTTTAGGGTGTGGATTCCAACTCGCAGGTGAGGGAGCTTGAAGCGCAAGCAAGGCCCTAGAGTTGGGGAGTTTAGGGCATAGGGTTTGGGGCCGTACTTGAAGCGCGAAAAATTGGGGAGTTCAGCATATGTTATCGGGTTGCTTTGAGGTTTAGAGTTTGTCGGAGCGCCGCCGCAAACCGCACAACAAAGCCGGAGAGCCTGCCGAATTGGCAAAAGATCGATTGCACCCGAGCAAGTCGCGAAGCAGGTCCCCGGTGGCAGTTCGAGAACATCCGAGCATCCTGAAGTTGCCGATGATGAACCGGCCAAATGAAATCAACGGCACATTGGCATTCGCGCAGCGACAGGGCATCCAAGTGTGCTTGCTTGGTCTTTCAATGGTCGGAAGCTTCCAGTTTGTCCGATGACTCGTTCAGCTTTCCTTGATTCTGCGGTGTGAATGTCTTTATTGTGTTATGTTTTTCATGTTTCTGCCTTGTCTCCATCTGGTCTTTCTGAATTTTCATGTTCCCATCTTCTACTGTACCGTTTTTATTGGTTCCTATGTCTCCTTTTGTTTTATTTCGTGGGTTTCGTGTGTTCTGTGAATTCCTGTCTTTCTGGCATCTGGCAGAATTTGCTTCCAAATGAGTGAACTGTCTTTTGCATGTTGGTTTCCTTTCTTGTAGTTTGATTTCCTATTGACTGCATTTGAGTTTTTGCGTGTTGGTCTACATCATCCTTTGACTTGCTTGGAAAAGGAATGCAACTGCCGCTGTCATTCCTCTGTGGTTTTCCTTTTTCCCACTTCGCCCCCGAATGTTTCCTCACTACTCGGTGAGGAATGTGCCATCCCGGCATCCCCATCTTATAGGGAGGGTATAAACCCTAAAATCCTAAAACCCTAAAACCCTAAAACCCTACAACCCTAAAAACCCTAAAACCCTAAACCCTAAAACCCTAAACCCTGCTTTTGGTTTATAGGATCCTTAAGGGAGGGTGGTTCAAGGGGGGAGGGTATAAGGAATCCTTAAAGGGACTGTAAGGGAACCTTAGGGGGTGCTAGGGAGAATTAGGGATCAGTAGGCTATATACCCCCCCCTGGGACCCCCCCCTCCCTTAAGGGATGCTATAACCATCCATTTAACGCGCAAGGAGCCCCCCCGTGCGGCTTCTGTGAAACCAGGAGCCGAGCCTATCTTAGCGACAGCGCGCAGCTCGCGCATTTTTGCATGCATGGTCTGCAGCTTTACCTCGACCCAACACACAACCCAGAGACCCAAACACTTAACATGCGAGATTCAGCGCGAGCCCTATCATGTCATTTCAGACGCCCTCGAGGCCTTGAAAATTCAGATATTGCTGTCAACAGCCCAAATTAAATTTTAACAGTGTTCAATTCTCAGCCCCGGTTGCGAAACCATGTAACCCCAAATTCCTGAACCGGTTAAGGTTTGAAGCTGAGTGTCCCGGATTTGGAAGGCCCGCCGCCGGCCGTTGTTGCCGAGACCGAGGCTGCGGACTGCGGTCCCCTACCCTATAATGGGCTATTTAATGGGTATAATACCTACCTATATTAAGGGTATATATTTCCTATATTAAGGGCATATAATACCTATATTAAGGGTATATAATACCTATGTTAAGGGTATATAATACCTATTTTAAGGGTATATACCTAGGGGTCCTTCTTAAGGGTCCCTCCTTTTACCCGGGGTGCCGGCTCTGAGGTTTCGGGTGTTGAGTTTGGGAGTTTCCGAAAACAGGGGTACCTAATTTTGGGGTCCTTATAATAAGGATCCTACTTTAATAAGGATCCTACTTTGTAGGGTACTATATTAGGGTCCCCTATTTTCGGAAGCTTCCATTTGGGCTTGAGGGCTTTGAGTTTTGGATGCAGGGCGTGTTGTCAGCTTGTGCGGGAGTTGCCCGCATCATTGTTTTGTTAAGTGAAGAAATGTTGCGAGGATCTGCCGCGCCTATTCTAGAGTCTTCATTTCGCGTCCGTTCGTTCCATCCATCCCATCTTGTCACACGCTGGTAAGAAAGAAAAGAAAACCTGACCATTTCCAAGAGCTGCTAATCATCAAACCTTATATATCTGAAATCGAACTCCCAAACTCTACACCCTGAACCTCTTTGTATGCTAAGCCTCAGATCCTATGCCTTCACTTACTTTAGTTCACCCAAGAGAACGGGGGCCCTCTGAGCTTCAGGAGTCTGACCGTTGGCCGATGCAGAGCCGCAGCCCGTCCAGGCCAAGAGAACAACAGTTGTTTAGGGTTGGGGTTAAAGTTCCCGTAAAAAGTCGACGAGAGTCCGGTCTTGCTTAAACCCGGCGACAGGACATGAGGGCTTCAGACTGAAGTGTATGTAGGGCTTTGGGAAAAGCTGCATTTTAGGTCGTAAGACGAACGGAAAATCCTGATTGCGCTGAGCATAGCAGTCAATCTCATATCCACAGTTTTTGAGCCAGGACAAACAACTTGAAGATGTTCAGTCCCAAACTCAAAGATTGGGGACAATCTTAAGATAGCCAAAGATACGTACCCTACCAACCTCCAAACGGTGTGGCACCAACTTTATGTGGCCGGAGGCCCGTGCCCACGGCTACTAGTCTAGCGCCGAAGGCTAAACCACGCTAGACCTGGAGCCTTAGTAGCTGAGTGGATACACTTTACATTTTTTGGGATAATATTACCCACTACTATAAAACCAATAGGGATAATATTACCCACTATAAACCAAAAGTGTACACTTTTGGGGCTTATGAACTCAGCAACTCAGGAGTTTGAGATCCGCCAGGACGAAGAGATCCTGAAAGCCTGGGCTCTAGCGAGAACACTCGCAAAAGTTCCCAGATTTCCCTATATCTTAGGGGTACTTAGAAATATTTTTTAATTTTTGGTTATTATAATCCCTAAGAAACAGCTAAAATTGTAATTTTTGCTAGGGTTCTAAGTTCAGTAGAGATATCCTGAACCTTGAACCGTGGTGCTAGACCCAGAGCCAGGCAGCCCGCCGCAGAAGCTCCGGCAGAGGTTGAGCCGCTCAGTAATGTAGGCATTAGCCAAAGTTCTTTGTCAGGGTTCTGTATATGAACTTTGGGGTTATAGGGCCAGGGTTGGTAAATCAGGCTCCTACATTACATCTAGCACCTAGCGGATTTTGTGGATCGGGTTGAGTGTAGAGGTTTTTTGTTTGCGGCTTCAGGGTCGCGTTTTGCTGTTAGGCTTGTGTCTGGCGTTTTGAGGTGTTTGAGCATCCGGGTTGAAATTTTGTGGTTTTCTCACAGGTGAGGCAGCTTGACGGGTCAAGGGCTTGGATTTGGTTTGGGCGTTTGAGGGTGTGAGGGTTTAGGGGTTTGGAGCATACAGGTTTTGGGTTTAAGAGGAGGGGTGTATGGTGTTTGGGTTCAGGGTGTGCGGTTTTAGGGTTTTGGGTTTTTGTCTAGCATCAACCCTGGGCTTTTTCATCCAGAACCCATGTAGCACTACCTTACCCCCACACCTATCCGACTCCGAAAGCCTGCGCTGAGTCCAAAACCCAAACACTAAGCCTCAAACTGCTGAAGTCAAAGGCCTGAGCAAGGGCCTTGTAAATAAGGATGGGTTTCTCAAGTGTACATATCACAAGTTGCGCGGTTTTGTGGTGCTTGATATATGGGCCTTCAAGACTACAGCACAGGGGACTGCAAGCGGCTAGTCTTCCTAATTTCTTGAGCTTTCAGCCTATCTTCGGTGGCTTACGATGGGGAGCTTGGGTGCCGGGGCCTTGTCCTCAAGCCGCAACATCCTTAATGCACTGTCCACTGTTACGAGAGTCTTCTGCGCAGCAAACCCTAGAAGTTATAGTTGCCCTGGCGCCGGTCGCAGAAACTCAAACATCTGGACTCGCTGTTTTTGGCCGGTACACACGAACCTTTGGAGTTTATGCTTCAGGGAGATCCTGGAGTGAAGCCTCTGAGTGCAAGTTGCTGCAACTTATTTAAGTTTTCAAACCGCGATCACACTTTCCCAACTCGCAGGAGCAGGAGGAGAATCGGACGGAGCAACTCGACAGCAAGATTAGCGCTTTGGGTGATTATAAGGATGTTTGTTGCGGATTTAGAGCTTTAGTTTAGATTTCAGCGCTTTTGGCACTACACCCGGTTGTACGTAGTCCTTCTTTTTTTGGGGGGAGGGGAGGGACCCTTAACCCGAATTCCGAAACCGCGTGGGCTTACATGAAGGGTGAGTCTCAAGTGATTATGCTATTGTCCTGCTGTAACACTAGGCTTTGCATGGTGGGACCCGATTCTATCCTGCACTCTGCAGTTCAGCGTTCAGTGGTTTAGGGGTGTCGGGTTTTGCCACCCCTGGTTTCCGATTTAGTGAGGGTGTTATTTCCTGCGCCCTTCTAACCAACAGTTTTTCTTGATCTTCACCTTGTCGGCCGTGGCTGTTATTTGCTGCGCCCTTCTAACCAACAGGTTTTCTTGATCTTCACCAAACCCTAAACCCTGAACCCTAATCGAGCCTGGCGGCAATCGATCCCCTACGCTTCTTCTAGTACTAGTACTAATACTAATATTAAAACTAGTACTAATACTAATACTAAAACTAGTACTAATATTAATATTAAAACGAGTACAAACACTAATACTAAAACTAGTACAAATACTATACTAGTATTAATTAATGCCTCAAGGCAGCATCGCCGGCACATCGAGCGACGCCGGGCTGAGGTGAAAGACCCAGACCCAGACCCCCGGAAGGATCTAGAAAGTAGACTTAGTAGGGTTCCTTAAAGGGCTCCTTTAAGGGATCTCACTGGAAAAGCAGATCCCCTAATTTGGGGCCCTCTACTTGCTAAGGGTACTTTATAGGAACCCCCCCATCACGGGATCTACTTTTTGGATCCTCCCCCGGGGGTCGGGGGAGTCGGGGCTTCGGGATTTTTTCCAATTCTTTCCCTTAGACTCAACCCTAAACCCTAAACCCTCAACCCTAAACCCTAAACTAGAGAATTCCTTTCAGCACTTTTTAGAGGAACCCTGTTGAGGAGATAGGCAGGATAGGGCTCTTTTTTAATGGGGGTTTGGCGTCTCGAGCGTTTCTTCTGGAGTTAGGGTTTGGAGTCTGAGTTGGGGGTGTGCGTTGTGGCCAGGTTTTGGGGATTTGGGGTTGGTGGGGGCCTACTGGGATGCTCGTTTTTTGCGTAAAGAATGGGGTTTGGAAGATGGTGATGAGATGACTGTAGCGATTATCGGGGAGACTACATGAACCAAAAGCTGGGCTTGCTGGTTGAATTATGCTTTGACACTGCCTGTAACAATAAGTCCTGTAAATCGCACACCCTCTTTAAAGCCGAATGTCAATGTCCTCTGGGGTCATCATTGGGTGTGAGTTTGAACACTAAGCTCCGGGGTTCAGAACACTTGTTTCTGGGATATAGAACACTTATTCCTGGAGTGTAGCGTGTAGAACACATATTTCTCACTTTGGGTGCCATCAACAGTAGGGTGCTAGTCGTCGTATTCGCAGTGGCAGTTAGACACAGCAGGACAAGCACCTTGCAGCAGAATCTGCAAGAAGAACACGGGAGAGCACATCCTCTGGACAAGCTCTCAGGTAAAAGCCGGGCAGCAAGCTGTGAGGCCTCGGCAGCTGCGGTGCGTAGTATGTCAAACATGACATGTGGGTTGTAATGCCTTACACATACGATCTTGCATTGTGATGTGCAGCTTGTACAGCATGTCATGGGCGGTAGTTTACATCATGTTATACTACATGTTTAGCTTCTTGGTCTGGTTGCTTGATGGCTTCCACTTCTCCGGATACCTACGGTTGATACTAGAAATCCTGCATTACCTTAAGGACGCTAAACTATGGGAATTATGGCTTATTCCTTATTCTGGGAAATGCAGGATTTAACTCATCAACCGTATGTACCGGGATGCGGGACAGGGCAGGGTCTCTGGCTGGGCTACGACGGGAGCTTGGCAAATCTGAGCTCTTCGAGTGTCCTTAGGTGTCTGTACCGGCCGTCCTCGATCCAAAAACACCAGACCCTGAACCTAAGCAAGTTAAATAAGAACAATTATTGTTACTAACACTAAATGCCTAGAACCCTAAACCCTCAACGGCCCTCAACCCTAAGCCCAAAACTCCAAACCCGAAGCCCCAAACTCATGGGTCCCCAGTCCTGAAGCAGACGTCGGAAGCCCCTCAAAGCCGAAAGCTCAGCCGCACAGAACCTAGGATGCCCAGTAGTACCCTTATTCCTTTTTTGTAGTCCTAGGTTCCTTATAAAGTTACCCAATACCAAAAAGAGAGGCCTTTTTATTCTTAGGTTACTGGGTATCCTAGTAATTTAGATCATTAAACCCCAAACCCCTAAACCCCTGAACCCTAAACCCCTAACCCCGAAACCCCTGAACCCTAAGCCCTAATTCTTAGGTTACTGGGTATCCTAGGAAGCTCCTCACTGGAAGACCGACACTCGCCAAGGTAACCAAGCATCCACGCACGCATATATGGGGGGGGGGGGGGGGGGGTCAAAATTGGGGGGTCCCTTTTTGGGGTCCCTATTATAGTACGGCACCTAATATTTAGGGTACCCAAAGGGGCCCTAATTTTGACAACTACAACCTTTTGATGCAGGGCCGGAGCCCTCCCCCCGCCCCCCTTTCCCGTGGTGTGTTGTTTGTGGTCTTGCTTGGGCTCTACGTATGTATGTGTGCATGTATGCATGTAGCTACGTAGGTAGCTAGCTAACTAGGTAGGTAGGTAGGTAGGTAGATATTTATGTATGTGTGCGCATGCGTACATATATAATATACACAAATTGTTTGTATACATGTGTGTGTATATATATGTACATACGGCTACCTACGATTATCTAAGTTTTGAAATGCAACACATATGTGCACACATAAACGTTCACGTGTTCGTGCATCTCTTCATTTGTTTACTTGCATACACATGTGTGTGTGGCTCTACATACCTGTACAAGTCTCATTTCATGCTTATGTCTGTGCGAAAGAAATCAAGCTCCAAACCTAACACCCTGGCGGACAGGCCGGATTCCACTGCCGAGGCCGACCGAACAGTGATGAGTCGCTGGTCATTCGCATTGGCATGCCCTGTGTCGTCATGTTTGTCGCTGTTGTTTTCATAAAGCTAACAACGACAGCAGCAGCAAAATCAACAGTGGCGGCGGTGCTGGCAATATCAACAACCACATCAACAAGAACGACCACAACAACGACAATAACCACAACAACAACAGTAGTCAGCATGAACCAAGATGGCTCCCTCGCATGCTCATCCTCCTGCTGGCGACACCAATACGAAAGCCACCTGGATGTAGCTGGAGTTACCAGGGTGATGCTATTGCAACCTGTTTCTGATCTTTGTCACCTTTAGCTGTGGCCAAGTAAACGCGCAGTTGATGGGATGTGTGGATACATCGCCACGGCTGCCGCGCACGGCAAGCAGCGGACAATTGAAACACGTCACTGTTTATGACCATGATTGTAATGGCGATAAAATGGAGGAGCCATTTGATGAACAGGCGAGGATGATGAGGATTAATGCTAGGTCGAAGCTGGACGGCTGCACCCCTCTCTACCCTCGTGTCCGAGCTTTGCAGCTGTATCTCAATGTCCACACGGTAGTGTTTCGGCGTTGGCGTTCAGTGCTACTTCAGTGAACGTTTTAAGGGATTTGGGTTCGCTCGGTGACGTGGCGGCACTGGAGTGGTGCATCTCGTTGCACACAACATGGTCGCATGTAGGCTTGGGGGTCCCTGACAGGCACGGGCAGTGAAGGCTGTGTTCGCAAAGCGGCACGAAGGATCACCTACAGCTGTCGAGCGCAATTCCAACAATGTCTCCTTAGCGCGAAAACAGCCGCCAAGCAACATCTACCACCAACATACGGACGCGAGACAGTGCGCACATCGACAACATGACGAAACCTTTATCGTGGACTTGTAGCAAGAGCTTCGGAAAAGTCATGCCTTCCAACCTTAAGACTTCATATTCTTTGTTGGCAAAACAGCAGCAACTGCAAGGGCAGAGAGAACACACACCACTGAAGCATCCACAACTAGGAGACATGACCACGATCCAGTCAGATCCACAGATGCGACATTCGTCGCCAGCAACAACACACACAGTCTGCATTCCAGAGCAAGCCCGCTGAGATCATTCAGACAAGAGCTGGTAATCCGTCGGAGCGCAAGAGTGCATAAGGCTTCTTCGGCAAGACGTCTATCAAGATTCCCGCTCTCCTGAAGCACCTAAGACTGTCCAACTCAAGTCACCCCAAACACCAACCCTAAACCTTCAACACCAGGAACCAGAGCCCAAAGCCAGGACGAGGTTTCGGCACGTGCTGCTGCGGCTGCTGCTGCCCTGGCGGCCCGGCGTGGAAAGCGCGAGGACTGCGCAATGGGTAGTTGTCAAAATTCTGGTCCCTTTTTGGGTACCCCAAATCTTAGGTGCCGTACTATATTAAGGACCCAAAAATAGACCCTAATTTGACAACCACCCAAATAGGCGTTAACGCGTGACCTTGAGGTGCCAGAATTGAGAGTTTAGGGGTTTAGGGTGTTACGCAGTCAGCTAGACTCTTTTAGGGGCCGAACAAAGAAGTAGGGCGTGGTAGTTCAAAGTCATGTGGACGTCAATGGTTCATATCTTCTATATAACTCTGCAAAAGCTACCAAACACTCCTTAAACGCAGCTACTAAGGCCCCTATGTCAAGGGTTTATCTAGGGTGTTCAGGCTTCCCCAAAGGATCCATGTACCTTTATAGTAGATACTTAGGCCTTAAAGGGGTCCCTATATGGGTACTTTAAGGCTTAAGTATCTACTATAAAGGTACATGGAGCCTTAGGGTTCAGAAGCATTTAGACTTGGAGGGTTTCGGGCTACGTACAGGGCTACAGGGTGAGGGTCATTCCGAGGCTCTGGTTTGTGTGCTTTAGACTGTGGGAGTACCTGGACCCCAAAAGTATGTAGAATAGCCATTTATAGGTTTTGGGCCATTATTTTACCTGCTTTTGGGGGTCTGGGTAAAGGTTCTCGTTGACTTTGCATGTAAGGATTCAAGAGGTCTTTATAACCAGTCTTGCAGACGTACGCGCCCTGTAAGCTTGAGCGAGTTGCAGTCTCTGCGCTGGAGGGATGGCTTTATTGTTGGGACCACCTCCACTTAGTCTGCCTTTCCTATACCCTAAACCCTGCACCCTACGGTTGATGATATAAATCCTGCATGACCCATAATAAGGAATACACCATAATTCCCATAGTTTGGGGTCCTTAAGGGAATGCAGGAGTTATATCATCAACCGTAGCACCCTAACACGCTGCCTCTACTTTAGGGCTCCCGGTGTGCCACCTCGGGGGTTTTGGGGGCATAAGGTTTAGGGTTTATTGGGCTCAGGAGAAGCGTATGCTAGCGGTCTCGGCTACCAAAACCGCCTTGCTTCGGGATTTATCTTTACGGCTTCAGGTTTTGAGGGTTGGCAGCTGAATTTTATCTGGTATAGAAGTCCGGAATTTTGGCCGGTCGTACTCGCCACCCCCTTCGGCCTTGGGCGCCCTTGACTGCTTTTTGTCCGGTCAGCTTTCCAGACGTTACCTAGGTAGTATTATTAGGGAGACCCCTTAAAGGGTACCCCTTCTGAACCCTACATCTGGCTCTCTTAAAAGGGGCCTTATTGAGAGGGTCTATATCCCCAAGGGTCTCCCTAATCCTAACACCCATTACCGGATCCAGCAGTCGAGCGTTGGTGCAGGGCATAGGTCTTGAGCGTTTCAGGGCTTTGCATCTGGCTGGAGGTATGAAGTAGGTATAAGGTAGGAGCCTTGGTATATTATACCCTAACCATAATCAGGAACCCCAAAATGGTGTTGATGATTTTTTCGGCCCCTAAAGTAAGTACGAAGTATAATATTGGGGCCTGAATAATTCCTCCTTCTAACTTCTAAATTTAGTATACTATACTTCCAAACCATGTTCTATTTATTCAGGCTCCTGTGTTATAGTACCCTTATGCATCCCTTATAGACCCCTTTAAAGGAGACCCTCGTTCTAATTGTCAAGGTACAAGCAGGTTGTGCTTGTCTTGATTTCCGACAGGACGCTACAAAGACCGAGAAGATGGACGCGGCCTCTACATTTGGTTCCCCAGAGAGCCCAATACCCCTTAATTAACGAAAACAGCTTGACTCATAATATGAAGGCCTATAAAGTTTAAGCCATATTCCTTCATACCCATATAGAACCCCTGTAGATCCCTTTAAGGAGCCCTTAAAGGGACCCTAGGTATTCCCTAATTAAGGTGTGTTGGGCTCTCTGGGCTCGGGGGCAATAGATTTAGATCCTACACCCAAAGAGCCCGACGAAAGCCTACGAAAATCCTGTAGCAATCTCAGAGCTCGAAGCTCTGCTTGGAGGTTCATGGCTAGTCAGAAGTGGGGGTATAAGAGAGTTAAATTCAAACGGCTTTAGGATCCAAAACCTCTTTCCAATTATTGAGGGGTGCTATAGTACATCGTCCTTGTACCCTGCAAGGGCTAGCTCGTGGGGTTTAGGGGTTAATGTTTCTTGGGTCAGGGGCTGAGCAGCACGTAACATCAACATTTAGAAGAGGGCTTTGGGGTATGATATACTGTAGTTCAAAAGCGACCGTGATAGAAATAACATCCTAAACCCCAGAAGACTCTGAGGGGACTTAGAAAAATTTTGAATTTTGGGTTGCTATGATCCCCCAGGAAAATCCAATATTGCAGGGTCCCAAGTTCAGCATAGGAACAGCCTTTGGGGTACATAAAACCATATTACACCATAAGTATAAGGGGAATATTAGGGAATATGACCGGCATGTATTCAGACCCCTGTGCACCTCAATCACCAGACCCCAGCCCAATTCCTCCCAAGGCTAACATCGACGTTCAAGATTCAATGAGCCCTTTGCTTTAAACCGCAGACTTTATATAACTGAGGCCAAGACAGAGAAGAAGCGCAAGCGGAGAGAGGAGGTGCCAGTTTAGGATTTTAGGGTTGAGTGGTTTTGAGGGTTTAAATTGAAGAAAAATGCCCCACAAGCTTGTGAGGATCAGGGTTCAGCGTTGTGTGTACACCTGGACCCTCATCTTGTTTTGTCATTATGCCACCTTGACTGTAAACAGGCTCACCCTGAAGCAGGGATTACAATTCAGGGTCTAGGTAGGAGATGTGCCTATGCAAGTTGTCCAGACTGCCAGATGATTCAGTGCAGGGGTTTTTGAAAGTTAGACACAGTCAATACTGGTTTGGCAGCTCAGTTGATTCCGGGCGCCGCTGCAGCAGCAAGCCTCCAGCATGGTTTGCGGATCTTGATCACTGCTTGTTTTCAAAGTGAAATACCCTCATCTATATGCTCAAACCTTGTACTCGTAGTATTCATCCTCCTCCGCCTCCTCCTCCTGCTTCCTACTCCTACATACTACCGCTGCGAGTAGTACCACGACGATGATGACGACGACACGACGACTACTAAGGCCACTGGCACCACTGCCACTGCCACTACTACTACTGCTGCTGCCACTACTACTACTACTACTACTACTACTACTACTACTACTACTACTGCTGCTGCTGCCGCTGCTACTACTACTACTACTACTACTACTACTACTACTACTACTACTCCTGCTGCCGCTGCTGCTGTTTGCGACTAGTGCTACCGATGCTAGGACTATCAGCAGTACGACGACCACATCCACCATCAACAAAAGCCCACATGTTCTCTAGCTCAACTATCGAGAAACAACTTGCAGCAGCCAGGAGGAGTGATACTCGTAGTCACAACTGCGTTGGGGCTTTGGCCTTTCGCTGGGCGAGCGGTATTTGAGACTGTGGGTTTGTGGGCATCTCGGTGTCTCGAGCAGTTCTGGTCTGTGTTGAACTTGTTTGGTCTCGGGGTTCAAAGATTTCAGACTTGGGGTTTATTGGTGTTGAGAGACGACACCTGCAACATGGTCTCTACAACATGCTTCAAGACGCTGCTCCTCTCTACTAGTGGGACAGGGGCATGCCATGGGCCCGGTGCTTGGTACGCTGACGGGCGGGAAGCAAGAGATGCAACATGGTCGGAATGGAGACGCTGCTCCTGTAATGCACTGCCCTTCAGGCCGGGAATCTTAGGCTCCTTCTCCTTGTGCGGAACCAGTTTCGCGTTGATGCCGGGAGCTATCGCAGACAGCCCATGCTGGTGATAGCAAGTGTTCCGTACCAAAATTGAAAGACCCCTTAAACCCTAAACCCTACAGTTGTTTCGTACTCCGGACTCCAGGGGAGCACTGCGAGGAGGGGGCAGGAGAAAGACAAACGACGCCTTGCAATGCAGTGCTCCGCCTATTGCGGCCTTCTGGAGAGGAGCTGATTGTCATGGTAGAGGACGGATAATAATGTATAAAAACAGTAATGATAGCAGTACTCATAATAGTAAGGCTACTATAGTAGTTTGATTTTCATCACTTCATAACAATAATAACGAGGAGGTCTTCTTGTTTCTTACGGCTTCTTCTTCCTGACAGACCCTGACAGAGTGAAGTTTGTCCACACTGGGGGATAAGAAAAGAGACGCCGCTCGAAGGATCTGGGTGACACGAAGACAGTCAAAGCGTTGAAGCGTCTCCTGCGAGAGCGCTTTGGGCTCCCTGTATCCCTGCAACGCTTGATTTGCGACAGCAGTGTCTCGGCATTGCGGTTCCCAGAGAGCCACACCCCTTAACAAAAGACGTATACAGCTGAAGCATACTCCAAGCAACATGGGGCGTGGTACTCTGATTCTGCACATAATAGTACACATTACTGACGAAAGGGCTTTAAGCTCTCTGCGAGCGCGGGGCATAGCATGATGTAGTTGAAGCGGGAAGCCCTCTACTCAAAGCAAAGGCTTGTTGTCCGATGATGCGACACTCTTCGAGTCTCTTGCAATGGATCTTCTCTTGATGTCCGTTTCGGGTTGGAGCACAAAAAAAGAGGCCTCTGCTGAGCTGGTTGAGGTCATCCTTCATAGCCGAGGTGGGGCGCAGTCGCGCCAGGTGGCGGAATTGTTGCTTCAAGCAGGTGCAGACTGTGACGCGAAGGACGACTTGCTGGATCCAATTCTTACAGTTGTTGCTGAAAGGGCTGAGGCCGAGTGCGTTCGTCTGCTTTTGGGAAATGCTGCAGATCCGAACCTGTGGAGTAATGACTGGCGAAGCAGAAAGCACACTCCTCTGACTATTGCATCTCTTTCGGGACACGTGGAGATCGCCCATCTCCTGGTAGACGCGCATGCTGACGTGAATTTAAGAAACGGGCAGGCCACTGCCTTGATCTATGCCTCAGAAGGTGGCCACGTGGAAGTTGCGCGCCTGCTTCTGCAAGCAGGTGCTGACAAGGAACAGGTTTTGCAAGGGAAGGCGGTGGCCTGGCGAGAATGAGTACAGAAGCCGGTCGCAGCACGACGCCTCAGGGTTCCTTATTGATATGTAGCCCTTCTAATTCTTAAGGCTCCCACATTCAGTGTCAAGGGTTCGGCCTTTTCATTTTAATACCTACCAGCAACAGAGAGAAGTCATCGTTAAAGTTTTCGTCTCAACTTTGCTTCCAACACCCATGGGTGTCAGCTTCTACGCACAGAGAGAGAGCACGAAGCACGCAAACAGCACCCACAAGGAAGCTTAACATAGAGGCGTTAATAACTACCAAATTACCAATACTATGTTTTTTGGGGGGCGTTCCTTGTAATTTCAGTATAGTGGGCCCCAACACCATATTATTAAGGCCCCTGTATTAAAACACCGTCGCTGTGACACCGAGGGAATACCGCTCTCATTTGTGCGTCTCTGCGAGGGCAGTTCCAGGCGGCGAGCTTGCTTGTGGAAGCAGGTACGGCATGCTGCCAAAACATGTTACCGCTGGCATGGGTTCTCAAGGCTGATCCTGCCTTGCCCTGGGACTCAACTGTTGTAAGTGCATACTACGGGCAGGTATACCGGAACTCTCACAAGCGTTTGCATAGGGACTTAGCGTTCAGCGGTTTCGGGCTTGGGATTTCTTCATATCAGAGGTGAATTGTTCAAGGGTCCTTGTACTTGGGTTCTTTTCATTTTGAACAAGCCTCAGGTGCTAACACGGAAAGGATCGGCAGGTGGAGTTACACGGCCTTGGTTTGTGCTTCCCAGCAAGGCCATGCGCAGATTGTCCATTTGCTGCTGGCTGCAAGATCTGTCAAGGACTTCAACTTCAAGCACAGCAGCAGGCACTACTTGGCTCTTATTGAGGCATCTGACAATGGGCATGCTGATGTGGTTCGCCTGCTGCTAGATGCACGTGCGGACAAGCACTTGAAGAGCAGTCAGGGCAAGCTGGCCTTAAAGCGTGCCAGAGACGGCCACCACCGTGAAGTTACACGTCTGTTGTTGGACACTTGCCCAGGCCTGGCCACTTTCGACGACAGTCGAAGGAAGAGCCAGCACCATGTTCCTGCCAAGAGATGATTAAAGACACTGGCGTTCTTATGGGTCCAAGGAGGCAGTAGTACTGGTACACCGTGACGATTGACGAGCTCCCTATTGCGACGCAGCAGTCAGAAGCAACACGTCGCCTTGTTTTGCAGCGACTTGGGACGGTAATACAGGTGATACGGCTGATGGACAAAATCCTGCATGACCCTAAGGACCCTAAACTATGGGAACTATGGTATATTCCTCATTATGGGTCATGCGGGAATTATATCATCAACCGTAGTAGTACCAGGAGACTCCCAGCATGCAAGTGGGAACTATGTTGCTACAGCGAATAGAAAGTATCAGAAAGCTACTAGCAGTCTACAAACTAGGCAAAAGCAGTAGCATAAAGCCTCGACTCAAAACGACGACGTACTTAAGCGCTTAGGCCCAAGCTCCGTTAAACACTACTTTGGTGACGCCGCGGGTTTAGGAAGTTAGCAGCAAGTTAAAACACATTTATTTGCAAGTTAAAATGAAGTTAGAGATGGACTTATAACTTATTTGTAACTCGCTAACTTGTTGCTAAGTTTTTTGATGGTTTTTCTGCAGTTACAGACACTCAATCGTTTTTAGCTGGAATTGGCCTAACTCAACCGACAGAAGCAGTCAAATGAAGAAGATTTCGTTTTGTCCTCAGCACACGCCAATGCCACTAATGCAAGAGTGAGACAACGACTTGACCGTCAGCATTTGCGAAAGAAACTTGGTGCACTCGAGACAGGTTTGCGATGTCCAGCAAAGCCAAAGGTTTATCAGACGGGTGCCACTCCGTGCATCCGTCATCTCTGGCATTCCGGTTGATGCTCGCGGCTATCAACGGCTCTACTAGCAGGAAGCTTCCAGGTTGCAGGGTTTTCGACTGAGCAGAAACAGCCAGGGCCCCCCAAACCAAGACTGCCAGTTCAGGCGACAGCACGAAGTAGTCTTCCGACTTTGCCGTGAGGCCATGACTGCAGGCTGTCTTCGCTAGCTTAGGAGAAGTGGAGCAGCTCAGCACAGCAGCCAAGTCCGGGCAGTCCACTGTCGCACCCTGTAGCGTGGCGTCGGAACTGTCGACATCCGCGTGTATGTCGCCTGTGGCCAGCTCAAGCAGACAGGACTTGTTGAGTTGCGTGAGATTTCGCACATTGCTTGCAACTTGCTTGAAGGCTCTGTGTTTCCTTTCGCAAGCGAAACAGTCTACGAGGCGGTGCCATCTGGCGCACTGCTCGCGAATATGAAGGCCGAAGTGCATCTTGGGACGGTGCTGCCGCCCGTGTGCAAGATCGAACCTCCGCATGTGGTCTGCTTGCAGCCCAAGTAAGTTGGTGCTGTGAGACACATCTGCTTTGGATCGCAAGATGCAGATGCACACACGGTTCAAGGCCAGGAGCGAATCCAAGACAGCGTCCAAAGACAAGACGTTGCCCCGGAGGATCTCTTCGCCAAAGCGCACACAGAGGGGTAGGGCAACTAGGCACATCCGCGCCCCCCGAAAGTCATGGCCTTTTTTCCACAGGTGTTCGGAAAAGCAACCGCAGACTTGTGGCATGGGCGTGCCAGCTGCAGGGCATGCAGTCCAACCTGCTTTCACGTAGGCGTGGACATGTCCAAGGTTGACGTCGCTGTTGTCGAGTAGAGCAGTATACCAGAGGCCGAGCTCTTGTGCCACGACACCGTTGCTCCAATAGGCATGCATGGCGTCAACAGCACAATCCTCCAGTTCTGCCCAGCCAGACAGAGCAGGCGAAGCGAGGAAGGACTTGCTGAGTTCCTCGAGTTTCCATCCCAGTAACTTTTCAGCCTCCTGCAGCTTCGTGGTTGTGGAGCTCAAGCTATCCAGCTTCTGGCGAATCTCGCAGAGGTCCGCGTGTGAGAGTGGCCGCAGGCGGGTTATGTCCGAATTCGCAATGTCCACGAAGCTAGCCGGTCTCGCCCCGCCTAGACTGACCACGTTGGCACATTTGAAACATGGCCGGTAACCGCTGGATCCTTTCCATCCGGACAAAGCACGCATGCCCTCGTGATCCGCCAACATCAGCACTCTGTCGATGAACAGCAGCTCAGGGCCCGAATCAAGCGAGATGACCATGCCGTCTTGAGTGTCGGCGCGAATTTGCTCTAGGAGGCCTCGCACGATCGCGGGAAGGCCGCCCTTGCATCTTTGGATGTCTTTGGAACGGATCACGCAGAGTGTCATCCATGAAGCCTCCAAGTGCAAGGACATGTGCAGGAAGCTGACATAGAACATGCAACTCTTACGTGCCGTGTCCGGACTGAGCACATTGCCAGGCGTGCATTCGTCGGAATAGAAGATCATCGTGAGATGTCGCCTCTGAGACAAAGCTCGGCGGAAGTGATCACACTCCTGTGCTTTCGCCTCTAAGATAGTAGGCAGGTGCAGGAAATGCAACCTGACTTCACTGGAAGCCTTGCCGTGCATTTGCAAGACTCTTAGAGCTGGCAGCGCTTCTGCGTAAAGGTTTTTTGCTCTAGACGCCGTGCGGCTTCCTTTGCCATCCTCTCGAACCACAGAGAGGATCTGCCTACACTGGTTCTTCGTAAGAGAAGTAACCTGCCGCAGAAGCTGGTACTGCTCGTGGGGCGGAGCTTCTGCATCCCATTTCCTTTTCCGCTCACTGCTGGCAGCAGCCATGCATGACTGCAGGGAAGTCGGCGTGACTACACGAGGAGCTTGCGATGAGCGGTGAAGAACGGTCACTCTATGTTTTATCTACAGAAGCTTCCATCCATTAGGGCAAGGCTTTCTATACAGATCTTTACATATATATATATATGTATATGCTAACCCCTACGTCGAAGCCTTCTGCGACCCTACCATGAACACATCAAAACCCAAATAGTCATGTTAAGTATCGCCTCCTACTCCTTCTCTGCAACGACATGAACCTATCCAAAGCGAAATAATCCGGTTAAGTATTGCCTAACACCCCTTTATCTACAAGAATCTAAAGACACATAAGCCCGTTAAAATCAGAATAATCATGTTAAGTACTGCCTATACACCCCTTGTCTACAACGATCTGTAACGATATAAATCCGTTAAAGCCGAAATAATCATGTTAAGTATTGCCCAATACCCCCTGACTGTACACCATCAATATTTTTTCTACATAATTTGCAGTTGAGGGTGTTACAAGGGTTCAGGGGTTTGGGGTCTAGGCATCGGGGATATATAAGGGCTGAGTGAGGGTTTGGAGGGTCAGCCTACATACTGAGCCTGTGTAAGAGGGCTACAAGAGCAGCGTAGGCATAGAAGAGTTTGACTTCCTGCACAAGGAAAGACCAAGCAGGAGGCTACGGCTGTTTTGCAAAACTGTCGCCGCAAGGTAACGGAGCATTTCTTTCCACGGCATTGTCCAGTTGCTGAGGGCATCTGCTAGTTAATGCAGTGTGATATATCACAGAGAGCATATATGAAAGCTGGCTGGCTTGCACAGAATTTCAAAAGTGCCGCTCTGCAAATTCCAGGCAGCTCGCAGCATCACAGGTGATGTTTTTCAACGTCTTGATCGTGTAGATGAAGACGGGTTCAGAGCCGGTCTCGAAAGCAAGGATGAATTGCTGAACCTTCTCGAGCACTTGCACGTGGTCCCTCATCTTCTGCTCGACGTCCACAGACAGCCTGTGCTGAATGCTGCGGCAGGAGTCCAGCAGCACCTTTGTTCGGACCTTGTACTTGTGCTGTTTTGTCGTGAGCTTTTGCCCTCGGCAAGCCACGGGTTGCGGAGAGTCCGTCTTGTCGAAGAAGAGGGGTCGCGGCTTGCTCGGCTCAGTGTCCAGGAAGAAGCCCAAGCCCTCGTCGTCCAAGCCGGGTGAGTCGCACTCCACCACGTCGCGGCCAGCAGAAGTTCTGCTTCCGGAAGACTGCAGCAAGCCGGCTTCGTCCGGCTTACGTTTCCCTTTTGCCAGGCCGGCACGGATGTCCCGGACAACGAGGACCTGCACGATGCTTTGAGCGAGGGTCCTGGATTAAAAAGGGATATATAGAGCTAGACAAATTGAGGTTATATGTACCTATTTTGGACAGTATACAGGAGCCTCCTCGCCCACCACGTCCATGCTGCTGAGAACGTGTGCGTGTGCGGGAGGGGGCCTCCTGTCTACAAAAGGTTTGAGTCCGACTTTGAGCCCATGCATGACAAGTGTGAAGCAGGGTGGCAAAGCTTCAACTGCAATTTACAGAGGGCAGCTAGCATCGCTGATTTTGCATGTCTCTCCCGTGCGTGTCTCTTCGTGCCTTCACTTATAAACCCCAATGGTGGCGGGATCTACAAGCAGCCGCCGTGATGTACAACGGGCAAGGCTTGAATGCATGCAATCGAATTATAGGACAAAGTGTCCCCTAAACAGTTCAGGCGCCGCCCACAGCACCTTTGCCGCGAAGCCTCTTGGACGGGCCTGTGTTGGCACCCTCAGCGGCGCGTTTCTCGGGCTCTGCCTTTGGCAGAGCAGTTTTCGCAATAGCGGTCGTAGCAACCTGCTGGAGCAAGAGCTCCGCTGCGTCGTAAGGCAAGGAGAGCGGCTGGAGTTCCTGCTGCCCCTGTTCGGCGGTCTTGCCTGCGTGGTTCTGTTTCTCGAAGTCAGACAACAGCTGCTGGGACTGAGCCTTCCAGTCTGACAGCTTGCGAAACTGTGTTTCCGCAACCTGCCGGACTTCTTGACCGAGGAGCTTCTCCTGACGTGATGGTTGCATCTCTGTTTGGGCTTCAGAAGATTCAAAGGCTTCAGAAGAAGAAGAAGAAGAGAGAGAGAGAGAGAGATACAGAGAGATACAGAGAGATACAGAGAGAGAGAGAGAGAGAGAGAGAGAGAGAGAGAGAGAGAAAAGCGGAGAATCACTTGCATGCAGCCATCCTTGTCGCCAACGAACTTGGCCAAGAGCTTCTCCAAGGAGCTCTGCTGCGTGGTGAGGGAACCGAGGGACTTCGCGGCCAGGGCGTTGAGCTTCGCGTTCTGTTGGTAGGTTCTTTTGTTCTGCTTGGCGAAGTCCTGCGTTTTCTCTTCCTTGCTGGCTGAGGCAGGAGCCGGCAAGTCCAAGTCCTCGGCCGTCTTGTTCTTGCCCTTGGCCTGCTTCTTGGCCGTGGCCTGGCGTTCTTGGTCAAGGAGAGTTTGGCGAACTTTCTCAACTGTTTCGGACCAACTGATGGTTTTGATTGGCACACAGTAGAGGTCGCCCAAGACTTCGTTCTCTTCCTTGGGGCAGTTCTTCACTTTGTCGGTGTCGAAGCCTTGCTTTTCCCAAACGGAGAGCGGCAAGAACTTGCCCTCGAGCTCCTGCTTGAAGGTGGTGGTCCTCTTCTCTGCCAGTGTAGTGACCAAGGAAGCCCGGACAGTGGTCCAGGAACAGGACTTGTCCTTTGCGAGCTCCGTTCGCTGCTGAACCAGGTCAGCGAAGAACTTCGTAGTCTCTTCCGAAGAGAGCTGCTTGAAGTCTTCCGGCAGCTCGCCGCGGTACAGGGCCTTGAGAGAGGCCGCACAATGGCGGCACTCGAAGGCTTCGCGGTGCCAGCGCCCTTCTGTGGCAGGGTACTGCAGCTTGCAGTACTTGCAGACTTCCTTCTCGTCTTGGTTGGGCTGGGCAAGCTGGAGGGCCATGGCTCGAGGGAACACAGACCAAAGAAACAGGAGGCGGGTCTTGAACAAAAAGGCTGCTGGAGCAACAGCGGCGATTGCGAGAAAGCAGCATTTCAAGCATGACGGCACCAAAGCCGGCGGACACATGGCGTTGCTGACCGCGGGAGAACGGCGGACACCGGCGGACACCCAGGCCCTGGACAAGGGTCTGGGTTACTATACCGGCGGACACGGGCGGACACGGACATATCCTACACAGCAAAAGCACGGGTGCGGCGGACACCTGCGGCGGACACTCGTCCGGGGAGTCTTGGAGTCCGGGGGACACAGGCGGACATCTGGCGGACACACTCTTTTAGCCGATTTCCAGCTTTGTTTGTCCAGCGGCGGAGCAAAAGAAGCTATACACAGAAAGGCTCCGCATGTCGCTTTGGAAGCTATTTCAATTTCTGCAGTAGAGCCGCGGCGCCTCTCAGGCCCGTTCGGGCGAGAACCACAGCCTGCCTGCAGCAGTATCGCTTCCTGCGATACAGGACCACTTCGTCCCTCGGTCTCTTGAGGCTTCGTGCACTTTCATGCTTCCTCTTAAAGTGCCGATAGGCATGTCGAAACTTCTTCAGGAGGTGGTTGCCGATCCTGAAGCGTACTAGCAGCATCTGCTTCCTCGCATCTGCGAACCAGCTTTTCAAGGCAAACTTGCCCGGACGAACTCGTGACTTTTCCATGGTTTGAGCGGGCATAACTACCAGAAAGTCTGCTGAGCCATTTGCAAGCTAGCGGCCAAGCGGCTTTTGAATGCGAAGCTTCTGTGCTTTGGGGTTTTTAGTTTAAAGGGCAGGCATTGTCTGACTTCAGAACCTCGAAACATAGATTTTTTCCAGTCGGAAAGTGGCACCAGCCGTACCGTCTTCAGCACACTGTACAAGGAAAGCAAGGGCTACACTGTCGGCTACAGCAGGGCTTAGAACTGTAGAGGACCATACGCTTTTGTGGGAACTATACGTGGGTTGTAGGGTTTAGGCTTTGTTTAGGGTTGAGGGTGTCTATAGGGTTTAGGGTGGCTTTTATAAGGTTTAAGGTTTAGGGTTTCCCTGAGGGCAGCAAGGCCACAGCAGGGTGGTACTTAAGGTTTAGGGTTTCCCTGAGGGCAGCAAGGCCACAGCAGGGTGGTACTTAAGGTTTAGGGTTTCCCTGAGGGCAGCAAGGCCACAGCAGGGTCTACTCTTATAGGGTTTATAGGGTTCATGCAGGCATAGGTTTTCTATAGGGTAGGGCTTGAGGGTTTAGGGTTTTTAGAGTTTAAGGTTTTGTAGGGTTTAGGGCTTGTAGGGTTTAGGATTTCTAGGGTTTAAGTATTTTATAGGAGGGTTCTGGGTTTTAGTGCTTGTTTTTTGGTTTTAAAGTTTTTAGGGTTGTTTCAGCACCTTTCTAGAAGCTGCCCTGTGTGCCGTTGACTCAGCCAGCGGGTCAGGTCACGTTGATGATGATCTTGCGGCCGCGTCCCCGCTTCCTGGCAGGCTCCGGCGACGACGAGGAGGGCGTCGAGGCTTTCTGCCGGAAGCGATCCTTGGTCTTCGGCTTGCGAGACCTGCTCCTGGCGCGAGTCCCCTTTGCGGGAGGCTCGGACGAGGAGGGCGTCGGAGAAGGCTGCCGGCGGCGGGGCTTCTTGGTGTG
The DNA here is from genome assembly GCA_905221615.1 of Symbiodinium sp. CCMP2592. NCBI lineage: Eukaryota > Dinophyceae > Suessiales > Symbiodiniaceae > Symbiodinium > Symbiodinium sp. CCMP2592. Next base: position 34,223 of record CAJNDT010000646.1, on the reverse strand, counting down.
CTGAGACCTGCTCCTGGAGCGGGTCTCCTTCCGAAGCCTCGTAGGCTGGCCGGACACCCACTCGGCAGCAGCAGCCACAGCCTTTGAGGCAGAGTCCCTGCTCTCCTTGGAGACCAGGCGAGCAGCCCCATCTTTCGACTTGGAAGCCTCGCGGGCCCTGTGCTCTTTGAGCTCTTTTCCTTGCTTCACAGCAAGCTTCCAATTTTTCTCCTTCATGGAACCATAAATTTGCCATGCCAAGCATGTAGCATTCGTGTGCATGTGTTGCTCCCGGCCCGATTGCCATCGGGAGATGGACTGCCAACAGATCGGGCACCGATCCCTGTCTGTGCTGGCTGGGCGCTGGCTTTTCGCCTTTGGGCCGTGCTTTGGCTCTGCGGGCTTGCGGGTGTCCTTGAGCGGCTCGGGAACCGTCTGTTCTGATCCCGAGCTCTTGCTGCGGGCACGATCCCCTCGGGATCTTCCGCGGCGGCGGCTGTGGTGACGGCCGCGGTCCTCGCGCTTCTCCGAGGAACTGCCTCCGCTCGAGGACGACTTCTTCTCGGCCTCCTTGTCCCCCCTGCGTGACGGGGGCGCCACCACCGCCACCGACAGGCTTCTTTCCGTGCGGTCGTCCTCGTGGGAGCTTTTGGACCGCGATTCTTTTTCCTTTTCCTTAGATGCACCTGCAGCAGGGCATATACATGTACATGTGTATCATATATCACGCATATATGATATACATGTGTGTCTCGATATAAGTGTGTGTGTGTGTGTGTGTGTGTATTTGCATATACATATCTATTTGTTTATTTATATGTGTACATATATATATATATATATATGTATATATAATATGTATATATATATATGTGTGTTATATATATATATATATATATCATTGTATACACAGACACAAGCACACAGACGGCATCCCGCAGATGCGGCCTCCCAGGACGCATCACTCGGATGCCGGTGCAAGACCACGCAGGTCATGCACACGTCGTCGTCCTGCATGGCATCGCGCAGACGCACATGCATATGTGGCCACGCAGGCCACATGTCCCAGCAGTGCTGGCATCACTCAGACACCAGCAGCATGGTCTCGCAGACAACATGCTGCATTGCACCTGGCTGCCGCACAGGCAAGCACAGGAGGACATCTCGCAGATGATCCGCAGATGTGTATGCAGCACCTGCGCCTCGCAGGCGACAGATGGGCTATGGCATCCCGCAGATACCATTAGTAAAAAGATTGCCGCAGAGGGTGTGGCCTTTGGACACCGCCCGGGCGACCATATGAAAGAGCCACATGTGTATGTATACATGTGTGACATGTGTGTGTATGTTTAAGAACTTATGTGTCTATGTATCCTAAACCCATATACCCTAGAAACCCTCAACAACTAAAACCTATATATAGACCCTATAAACCCTATATAAGCCTTATACTTTAAAACCCTAAAATCCCAAAACCCTAAACCCTGGCTTTTATCCCTCCGCTCCGCATCGGCCTGCTGCGACCGGCGGGCCGGCAACCACACACAGCAGGCTTGAGCAAAAGAGCTGCAGGCACAGGCACACACTTCAGACATCAACAAATCTCAGCAAAATGCTGCACCAATGACTGGATTACCGTCGTGGGTGTGGTGTGTATATATGGGGGTTTGCGGGTGGCTGCTGTGCCAACGCCGCAAACCGAGAAACATGATGTATTATAACAGTAGGTGGGAGTGCAGAATCACTGGTGTTTGCAAGCCGGTTTGTTTCTCGGAATCCAGCTCTAAACGGCTCCTGCGATCTCCTATATACATTGCCATGCATGATACAGAGGAGCCATCACTTATGCTTTCCCTGCTATGGCTAGCCACTCATCGGCGAAGGGAGCCAAGGCGGAGGGTTTTCTTTGGCTCGCTCTTTCAAAATCCTGAGCTTTTGCTCAGGCGAAAAGCCATCCCAGTCCAGGAGCAGGCATGCCGGAGCTAGAAGCTCTGCTTCGGATGTAACATCGTCGGGTGAGCCGAGATGCCTGGTCGTAGCATCCGAAAAAGGCGATTGGGGCTGTGCTGCCCTCGACCTAGACAAGTCGGCATTGTGAGGTGGCTTAGTCTTGATAGGCGATGCAAAGGTTTCGCCCGCCGTCGTCGACAAAGACACTGCAGCGCCGCAGCCCGCAGCTGTTTTTTTAATCGCGGGCTTCTTGTAGGTTTTGGTTTTCGCCGCCGGTTTCTTCATCATGGCTGCAGGTCGGACTCTGGAGCCTATATATACGGCATGCACATAACAACAGAAATCTTTTAAACCCGGTCATGCAATGAGGCTTTCGTCAAAACCCTGCGGAGTAAACCAGCACATTTTCCCTTTCGTTTGGCACGGGGCGTCACTTCTGCACCTTTCTATGCGAAAAGAACTTAAAAGTTGCTTCTTCTAGGAAGAAGCTGAAAACTGCTTCATCAAATCCTCGCGATAAAAGTTGCTTCTTCTAGGCGGAAGCTGAAAACTTCTTCATCAAATCCTCGCGAATGTCCCAAAGCTTCTCGCGGGAGACACCTTTCTTCACATGTGGCAACAATGCGTGGCAGATGTCCTTGTGGATGCCAGCTGCACAAGACCCCATCACCATGACGTATTTCCCTTGGGAGTAGTCCCAAGAACGAATGTAACTCTTGTTACTGAAGAATTCCACACGACAGTCGCCATACCCCTGGGCATGGAAATTGTGATGGGCAAACTTGTCGTCCGAGCTCGCAGCAGAGGACTGTGCAGCAGGTCGCCTCAGGACTTGTGCTGCTGGCTTTTTTGCAAGGAGAGGTCTTCGCAGCTGCCAGGTTGCAAGCGGGTTTGCCCTTGAGTGGCTTCTGGCCTTGCTTGGCAACGCTTCTCAAGTCATCTAGCACCGATGACACATGCAAAGGCTTGGCGGTCGGCTCCGTGGCCTGCTCTTTCTGATCCCTGTCTGCGCCGCTGCTAGGTTCTTCAAGAGCCACGGGCGGATCAGCTTTCGCTGCACTTGTGTCGGGCAAGGCCTCCGTGGAAGGCAAAGGAGCAGGCAGCGGCCGATCCTGAGGCTCTTGGTCTTTCAGGGCCAGCAGTCGCTGCCGTTTCTGGGCGGGTTCCAAGTATTCGATCGACGGCGCCGCAGAAGCAGCTGCAGCCGGCCCGATGGCCTGCGATGCAGCCCATGTCGAAGCAAAGGCAGCAGCGAAATGCCCCATGTCGCTGCCAGACATCTGCCTTGAGACGGATGCTGAGCCCAAGTCCAAGCTCGCCATACCTCTCTGCAAGACTTTGTTGTTGCCACGCAGCGGCCAGATAGCCAGCATGGACTCGAGCTTGGCCTCCTCCCGTGCAGCTGCCGGCATCTTGCCGCCGAAGGCAAGCTGGAGAAACTCTGTTGGCAAATCTACCAGGTGGAAGGGCAAAGCCATCAGCTGCAAACTACATTTGCATGAGGCTTGCAAGAACTTCTTGATCACGGCTCGTTTCTTTTTCAGCAAGTCTGCCATGCCGTGTACAGTCAGCTCTGGACTGCTGGTGAGCCCCCAGACCAGGGCGAGTATCGTAGCATTGCTGGCCTCTGTTGGGTTCCTTAAGCCCAAGCGAGCTGCATGCTTACACAGCTGCTCCAACATCGTCTCTCTCGGATGCTCGTCGGGCTGCAAAAGCCCCTGCCATATCTCTGCCGTCAGATATTTCGGCAACAACGTGTAGTCCTGCTGCCCAGCCCGCCCTGTAGACTCATCATCGCCTGTCTTGCTGGCAACCAAACTTCTGAAATCCTCCAGCCACTCGGGATTCCAGAGGTTTTCATCCAAAGTCTCCAAGATGGTCGTGGACTCTGAAACACTGATCACTGGAATTCCTTCTGCGGCTTTCCGTAGATTCGCTGCCTGCCTGCTTTGGATCTCCGGGAACTGAGGCAACGTCCTCAGACCCGTAAGGAACTTCTGGGCAGCTGAAATGCTCTTTTCCCGTTTTTTAGACATGGCCGCCACAGATGCTACACGGGCCGCCGCAGTGCTACCCTGCTCCTTGAGAAATGGCTACATTTCAACATATCTATCCTAAACCGAATCTTATCGAAAACACCTTCAAAAACCCATGGTCGTGCAGCAAACATGCAACATTTAATGAAAACGCGAAGTACGCTAACTTCTTGCTAACTTTTTTACTGCTCTACCCTAACTGCCCGCTAACTACTCAACTTCTCGATATCTACGTGTTTTGCTAACTTAAGTTAGCAAAACTTATAAATCAGTTAACGTATTTACAATCCAAGTTAGTGGCTTATTCAGCACTTGTAACTAAGTTGCAACTCTGTATGTCCTAGGCGACACCAAAGTAAGATTCCAATATCCCTTTATTAAGGATTATACCTTAAATTATAGTAAGATCCCTAATATGATTTAAGGAATATTCCCTAATTAAGGGGTATTTGGAGTCTCTGGGAACCCTAACCCCCTAGCTCCCAAACCCTTAAACCGCAGCTTTTAAGCCCCAGCTCCAAAAACACAAGCCCCCTCGCGTCCGACAACGTGAGACCCAAGTCGGTCTAGGGTTTAGGGGTTTTAGGGGTTTAGGGGTTTAGGGGTTTTAGGGGTTTTAGGGGTTTTAGGGGTTTAGGGGTTTAGGGGTTTTAGGGGATTTAGGGGTTTAGGGGTTAAGGGGTTCAGGGGTTGCGGGTTCAGGGGTTTAGGGTTTAGGGGTGTTGGGTTCAGGGGTTTAGGTTTTAGGGGTTGGGGGGTTTAGGTTTTAGGGCCTGCAGGTCCCATCTCGAGCAATCCCTCCGTCCGCAACCCGAAGCCCGTGTTTTCAAGAAGCCTGAAGCCTGAACGCCCTAACCCTGCCATCCAAAAAACTCCGGCCCAGCTTTGTTCGAAGCTTCCCAAAGTGAAGGCCGTGGTGGCCCCGCCCGAGCAACCAAGAAGCTGGGTCGCAGTAGAGACGAGCGGAAAGGAGGAAGCCATCGGAGGTTACTACATGGGTTCCTGGAAAGGTTAGGTTAAGTTTGGTTTTGTTAAAACAAGCGGTACGATTAGTGTTACTATATGGGTTAGGATTGAGCATAGTAGTATAAGAGGTATGACTACGGTCACTACAAGGCTAACGTTTGACTTTGTTACGGGCTATTATAGACTCCTACCAGAACTGAAAGATGACTTTCCGTGGGCAGTACTTAGCCTCCAGGGCTTTCTCCCTTGACAGCCGGGGTGTTTATTGTAGAAGGTTGTGCGTTGTGGTGCGACTGTTGCAACCAGTGCACAGAGAGATGTGCCTTTGCAGTCCAGGGTTCCCTGTGAACCCCTTCGAAAGCCCGGCAAACGCAAAAAACCCGTCGGGAAAGACGCAGTACGGATTCTTCATAAGGAACTTTGAGGGAGGAGACAGGAAGAACAGGGGCATATTATACTTTAGTTATAACAAGGAACCACCAAAATACGGTTGATGACAAAAAATCCTGCAGTACCCTAAGGACCCTAGACTATGGGAATTCTGGCATATTCCTTTTTATGGGTAATGCAGGATTTATATCACCAACCGTAGTATCGGTAATTATAAATGCCTCTAGATTATCCAGTTCACTGTCGACTCTCAGGGGTCCAAGCACCCCAAACCCTGACACGCTCTCGGAAGGATATGAACCCCGAGACGCTGAAGCCTTAAGACCAAAACGCTCCTCGAGGCCCCATAACATCCTTCTGACACTTTTTTTCTAGATCCTTATGCGTCCCTTCTAAAGACCGTTATAGTAGTTCTAGCGCCGTTATGAGGATTTTGATAAGGCCGCTGTTTTCAAAATCGTTGGAAAATTTTGAAGCCTTGTGAAGACGGCGAAACCCTGCCAAACCTCGTAAAAGCTCCCCATGAAGCCCAAGTAACCTTCTACGAACCTTAAACCGTAAATCAAAATTCCTAAACCCTAAGCTCTAGTTCGTGAATCCTAAACCCTGAACTTAGGGGTACTTAGAAAAAGTTTTAATTTTTGGCTATTATAATCCCTAAGAAACAGCTAAAATTACAATTACTGCTAGGGTTCTAAGTTCAGTATAGTGAACAAAAACCCTAAGCCGAAGCCCTAGGGGCCTCTCCTGAGGCTCACGGAGCCACCCACCGCCGGAGCAGCCGGAAGACGACCGGAGGCCGCGACCTCTGCGGCTTTTGGAGTTTCAGGGTTTAGGGCTTAGGGGCTTAGGGGTTTAGGAGGGGCTTAAGGTTTAGGGTTTTAGGGTTTTAGGGTTTAGGGGTTTAGGGTTTTAGGGGTTTAGGGGTTTAGGGTTTGAGGCTTTAGGACTTTAGGGGCTTAGGGTTTTTGGGGTTTAGGGTTGTAGAGGGTTCATGATGGATCTTTTTGCAAGTTATACATGGCTCTATGGGATGTTGTATGGGGTACATGGCTTTTTGATGATCCCTTTGTAAAACATACAGGGCTCTATCGGATTTTGTACAGGGTTCATAGGGGCTTGGCGATCTCGTGACACATGGTGGAAGGCGTTGACGGGGCCTTGTAAAGGGTTTTGTGACGTCTTGCTCGGGTTTTGTGCTGGAGGACTATTGAAGTGCGTTCCTTGGGGTCTTGCCTATGACTTGGGGTTGAGTAGTGTTAGGGCTCTTTTGGTGTCGGGGTTTCGCGATAGAGACAGGTTTGGGATTCAGGCCTAAATAATTACCAATACTATTTTGGGGGGTCCCTTTAAAGGGATCCTTAAAGGGATCTATAGGGTTTAGGGTTTAGGGTCGGGAGGGTGGGCTGCTAGGCATTCGAATTGCAGCTCTCAGTCCCGGAGCCTTCGAAGCATCGGAACCCTGAGCCTTCAGATCACAAAGTTGTAAGGTAGTATACTCGGTAGAAAAAATCGAAACCCTGAGCCTTCAGATCACGAATTTGTATCGTAGTTTACTGGGCCTCCCAGTGGGCCCTTTTTCCCTTTTTGTGATCCCAGGTTCCTTATAAAGTTACCCAATACCAAAAAGTAAGGGAGCCCTTTTGATTCCTAGGTTACTGGGCATCCTAGTATCGGAGCTTAAAAAAGTACCAATTGGAGGTTCAAGATATTGAGCAGGTCTACATTACCTGGACCCAAAAGTATGCAGAATAATAGCCTTTTATAGGTTTTGGGCCATTATTTTACCTACTTTTGGGGGTCTAGGTAAGCCCCTTCAGACTCCGATACGCGAAGCCCGGACCCCGCTTTTGCTCAGGGCCATCCCTCGCAAAAGGAGGCTTCCGGAGAAAACTCTTGGGTTGTGGAAAGGGTGTTTGAGTTTACTTGGAGGTTCATGGGTAGTTATAAGGATTCCTTTAAGGGTCCCTTAAAAGGGATGTATAGGGGTATAGGCTTTAGGGTCTACCTGGAGGTTCATGGGTAGTTATAAGTGGGGTTGTAATTAGGGCAACTATGGTTATTCCCCCTACCAGGGGACTTATAAAGCCATTTATAACTGCCCATGAACCTCCAAGTAGGGTTTAGGGTTTGGCAGTTGAAATCTACAGGATTTGAGCTGTGGTCATGTCACCTGCCAAAAATTGGGAACGGCATTACGCTGCTGCCGTCCCTGAACCCTAAATCCTAAAACTTAAGAGGCTGAGCATAGTGAGTCCCAGCACTAGACATCCTGAATGCACGTCCAGCTTACTGAGTGCAGCTCCTGATGCAGGGGTTTAGATACAGAATATAATAACAACATTCGCTTACAGCCCCTGTACATTACATATACATACATCTAGATAAGTATATATATATATATATATACATATATACATATACATATATATATATATACATATACATATACATATACATATATATATATATATATATATTAATATGTGTGTATATATATATATATACTTACTACCCCAACCCTGATTCAACTGAGGAGGCCCTTGCATGAAGCTTATGAAATTTCGTCCACGGGGCTCGTCCTGGATAAAATAAAGCTGGCGACCCCATCTCTTAAGAGGCTCGGGGGTTTCCGAAAACAGGGGGTACCTTTAAAGAAATCTATAAGGGTTCCTTAAAGGGATCTATAAGGGTTCTATAAAGGGTTTAAGGTTTCCGAAAATTAGGGGTACCTCATTTTGGGGTCCTTATAATAAGGATCCGACCGTTTAAAGTAGTATGTTAGGGTCCTCTATTTTCCGAAACTCCCACTTGATTCGGTTTCGTCACTCCGGTTGCTGGTCGTTACTGCGAGCCAGGAGGTGGTTCAGGACCATGCCGCTGCTGATGATGATGCTGATGGCGACCTACTTGATGTATACGGCATGGCAATGACTAATTGTGGTCCCTTTCTGGGTACCCTAAATATTAGGTGCCGTCGTATAATAAGGACCCAAAAAGGGACCATAATTGTGACAACCACCCGTGTCTTAGCATGCGGTGGCGATCTTCGCTGCAGGCGACAACAGAGCACTAGGATGGTTTGGGCTGGAGTTCACAGGTTTTAGAGGGGGCGGCTTAGGGATCGCCTTGCTTTAAAAGCTGCTCAAGCTCCGCTTTCAACAACACAGAAAGCCCGAATACATGTGTATAGATATAAATAAGTATATATATATATACATACATACATACATACATGCATATACACATATATATATATATATATATATATAGTTTAGGGTTTTGGGGGAGGGTGTAGCGCATCCTTGCAAACTCTGAGGTCTGCAGGAGCAGACACCTTTCTGCTCGCCAAAGGCCCAAGATCCTCAAACAAGTCACAGTCGAAGGGCCAATCCCTTCACTTCCCAGGTAATATAGTGGCCTGAGTAGTTTTCCATAGGGGTTCGGTCATAGTACAGCATAAGCATGCTAAGGAACCCAAAGGAGTACTCTTGATAATTCTTCCCTGCCTCTATATGAGGCCGCCAGGAGAGCTTATATCACGTACATCTACACTTGCTAATTGTGGAGGGGGCCTATTTGTCAATATTGTTCCGCAACCATTGAGAGGCCGTCATAGCTTTATGAAGCTTGAACCATGCTTCTTCCGCTCGGCTGCAAACCCCGAACCCTAACCGTGAAAGCCCAAGCCAATCATATACCCTAAGCCGCACCGGCAGGAAAGAGGAGCCTCCAGCTACCTCTCCACCAGGAAGGGACGTTTGAGTGCGTCTCGTTTAACTGAGAGCCCAATGCCCCCGTAATTCGGTTGTTATATGGGTTGTACAAGGAAGGGCTTACAAGCGTTGATGAAGATTTTAGAGATATCCTAATATAGTTTAAGGTAGGTTGCTTTCTCGAGGCGGATTGGGCCCTCTCGGTTACTTATAGCCCGAAAGATCTGCAGCTTTTAAAGGGCTCTTCACTATGAACACACCTCACATTGTGCATGCAATGTACCCTCAAAGCCGTAGGTCTTTCGGAGTACAGGTAGGGTTTCAGGGTTTAGCGTCTGCGGTGATGAGGGTGTAGAGGGCAGGGTCAGGCATGCACCACTCCTAGAAATCACAATCCGGCTGCTGCTCCTAAAGTACATGGACAGTTTGGAGTTTAGGCTTCAGTTTAAGGAGTTTAGGGTTTATGTAGGGGTTCAGGATTTAGGGATTAAGTCCAGGTTGGATGGGAGCTGATCCTACTAGTAACACTACCCTCGGGCTGTGTGTCGCTTTGCACTGGGATCCTAAGCTGATGCTAAGCCCACAACGTAACCCGGTTTAAGTAAACGCAGAACCCATACCCGATACCCTAAACCCAAGCAGGGGCTTAAGAAAAGCCCAGAACCTGAAACCTCAAAAACACCTTAGCCTTAACCCGGCTTGCTGGCATCTTACAGAGCCACGGACCGCCATTATTTTGGGTGACATGGCTACAAATGCAGACAACGGCCGCAAGCATGGCAACCACCCACTGTACCGATGTGCCTTGCCGGGCATCAGCGTCGGCATCGCCAAAATCATGCATACTTCACATTCGTCCGAGCATGGTACTTGCAGACGAAGGGATTGCCACTGTAGACGAGACCCGCTACCATCGTAGCAGATGTAATTCTGCGCGCTTTGTTCCTGACAACACTACGCTCAACGCCCCAAGCATGCTACGCACACGGGGCTGAACTAAACACCAGAATTCGTCAAGGACCTCCTGCCCAGAGAAGGTAAGCCCCAACGCTTTCCGCTATCTCTTCCAGAAGTTCTTGCCAATCCGGTCACGCGTGGCCAGGCCAGATTTTGACTACGTGGTGAGGCAATGGAGACAAGAGGAGTATCAGGTCATGCACTATGTTGCACTTCTGCTGACCGTGAGGATATCAACATGCAGGGCGTCCAGGGCCAGGACGTGGAGGATTTGAGGATGATGCCAGTCCTAGCCATGATATCTCTAAGGTTGCTACGCCGAGCAGCATGACGCCATGCGATGCTTTTGGAACCGCGGCCCAAGCCAAGATGGGTGCAAAGTTGACCTTATGTTCCTAAGATGAAAAGTTTCTACCCCAACCACGCAGATAGGCAAAACAAGCTACTCCAACTCAGGGCTCAGATGGCTTCAAATAGCATGGGCAACCACAACAGTCATGAACACACATGAATGTTTTCGAATAAAGAAACGTACATGGGGCAGTCATTGCACTGCTGTGGCGATGTCGAGTGACAAAACCGGAGAACCCCAAAGCCCTAAAGCCTAATTCCAAAACACCAACCCAACCCTGAACACCCGAACCGGAAAGCTCTGGAAGCCCTAAGCCGAAGGCAACCACAACCAACAAAATTCAAAACAACACGCAGACGCCAACGAAAACATTAAAACCAGCAAGGTAATGCGACGCTCCGTACCACAAAATACTACTGCTAAGAACAGGGTAGTAACAAGTTCTACGAAGAATGAACGAATGGTCCAAGGGATAAAACCTGAATCCCTAAAACCTAAATCCCCTAAACCTTGACCCCCCTAAACGAGCAAAAAAGCAGCTGATGACCTCAGTCTCAACTTTGGAGGCGAGGCCGCGCCAGCCGCGGAGCCTCCTGAGCCGGAGCCTCCCCAGCAGGCCAAGCGTGGAATAGAGGGGCCTGAGTAGGCTTAAGTAATAGTTACCCACAGTTGATTTACGGGTCCCTTACTATTAGTGTATAGGGGCCTGGGTAAGCTTAATGAATAGTTACCCACAGTTGTTTGAAGGGTCCCTTAGTGTAGTTATGCGGTTGATGATATGAACCCTGCACTACCTTAAGGACCCTAAAATATGGGAATTATGGTATATTCCTTGTTATGGGTCATGCAGGACTTATATCATCAACCGTAGTATAATATCCAAGTATCCCAGTAATGATTACCCATACAATTTTGAGGGTTCCTTATAATGGTTATTCGTATGCTATCCCAGGGGACCTTTCTCCAAAACAGTAGAAATCATACATGGACCTTCTTGGAAAGAATTGAAATCACGACCCATGAACCCCAAAGTGTAGAGACGCTCAAGTTGTTGACGGATTTAGGCTTCAAGGTTTAGGGTTTTTAGCTAAGGGTTTAGAGGTTGGGGATTATAGTCTCAAGTTAGAGTGCTAAACTTCGGGGTTCGCAGTTTTGAGTTTGTTGCGTTTGGGGCTTGGGGCTTGGATTGTCGGAGGACTCCATAGTGAGCGACACCATTCGTGTGGGCGTGGAGCACACGCGGGCCCATGCGGACCGTGAGTTGCCCCTGCAGTGGCCTGCTGCGCACGCGGAGGACCTTCATTGGATCATGCGAGGGAGGCAGCTGGTGCAGGAATTCTTCCAGCAGTCAGGATCCGCAGTTTTACAAGCTGGAATTTGGAAGCGTGTGGAACATGATCAGGAGAAGTGGGAGATTGATGAAGACAAGGAGCTCATTGCAGTCCCAGTGAAAGCAGAGATGGAATGGTCAGCGTTTAAACAGATTCTGTATATAGAGTTGTTTAAGGGGTCTGTGGGCCCAGAGAGCCCAATACCTCTTAATTAAAGAATATGGCTTAAACTATATAGGGCTTCATATTATGATTTAAGATATATTCCTTAATTAAGGGGTATTGGGCTCTCTGGGGGGTTCTAGGCCTCACCCCCCTCGCAAGGATTGGTAAAGTCTTGACAGACCCTACACCCCAGATCCTAAACCCCTCATATAGGGGCTTCGATAAAGGAACGGCGTATACGAAGAGACTACTACTAAATGTTTCTCAACCGCTGTAAAACCCCGTCAAGCCCTTCATTGAAAGAATATGGGAGTTTCCGAAAATGGGGGACCCTAATATAGTGCCCTAAATAGTAGGATGCCGAAAAAAATTGTGACCTTCAAACTAAGGTACCCCCAATTTCCGGAAACTCCCATATACAGTGAGGTTACGAACCCCAGGCTTCTTGCAGTGGGAACCCGCAAGCCTTTGGTTCAGGGGCTGCCCTGCTTAGGGTTTAGGAACTCCCTGGCATAAGCCTACAGTAAACCCCATAAAGTTGGAAACCGCATTAAGGCCAAATAGTGCTGGGATTCCTTAGACTTGAGAGAATCTTTTGCAGCCTATGGCACAGATCCTTGGGTAATTTTTTTTATGGTTTCAGTATGGTTTCAATACGGTTTGCATTTATGGAATCAGTATGGTCTGGTGCTGTCTGCGTTTTTTGTTTATGGTTTCACTATGGTTTTGTTATGGTTTTTTATGGTTTGTTTTATGGTTTTCATATATGGTTTTACTATGGGTTCGCTCCTCCACCCTAGGAAAATCAATGGAAACCAATGAATTTCAACAAAAAAAAATGGAATTCTATGGTTTTGGTAGCAGAACCATTGAAAAAACAGGTTTTAATATGGTTTTACTATGGTTTTGCTCCTCCACCCTAGGAAAATCAATGGAAACCAATGAATTTCAATCAAAAACAATGGAATTCTATGGTTTTGGTAACACAACCATTGAAAAAAACAATGGTTTTCTATGGTTCTCCTAGCGAAAGCAGCCAAATCCATTGATTTTCATAAGTTTTCATCGGCCCGGAGCTGCAAACCATACCAAAACCATACCCAAACCATACCAAAACCATAAATTTTATGGTTGTGGTATGGTTTTGGTATAGTTCTAATATGGTTTTACTATGGTTTTGCTCCTCCACCCTAAGAAAATCAATGGAAACCAATGAATTTCAATCAAAAACAATGGAATTCTATGGTTTTGGTAGCAGAACCATTGAAAAAACAATGGTTTTCTATGGTTTTCCTAGCGAAAGCAGCCAAATCCATTGATTTTCATAAGTGTTCATCGGCCCGGAGCTGCAAACCATACCGAAACCATACCCAATCCATACCAAAACCATACCAAAACCATAAATTTTATGGTTTTGGTATGGTTTTAATATGGTTTTACTATGGTTTTGCTCTCCACCCCAGGAAAATCAATGGACACCAATGAATTTCAACAAAAAAACAATGGAATTCTATGGTTTTGGTAGCAGAACCATTGAAAAAACAATGGTTTTCTATGGTTTTCCTAGCGAAAGCAGCCAAATCCATTGATGTTCCTAAGTTTTCATTGGCCCGGAGCTGCAAACCATACCAAAACCATACCAAAACCATAAATTTTATGGTTTTGGTATGGTTTTGGTATGGTTTTAATATGGTTTTACTATGGTTTTGCTCCTCCACCCTAGGAAAATCAATGGAAACTAATGAATTTCAATCAAAAACAATGGAATTCTATGGTCTTGGTAGCAGAACCATTGAAAAAAACAATGGTTTTCTATGGGTTTCCTAGCCAAAGCAGCCAAATCCATTGATTTTCCTAAATTTTCATCGGCACGGAGCTGCAAACCATACCAAAACCATACCCAAACCATACCAAAACCATACCAAAACCATAAATTGTATGGTTTCGGTATGGTTTTGGTATGGTTTTAATATGGTTTTACTATGGTTTTGCTCTCCACCCTAGGAAAATCAATGGAAACCAATGAATTTCAATAAAAAAACAATGGAATTCTATGGTTTTGGTAACAGAACCATTGAAAAAAACAATGGTTCTCTATGGTTTTTTCTAGCGAAAGCAGCCAAATCCATTGATTTTCCTAAGTTTTCATTGGCCCGGAGCTGCAAACCATACCAAAACCATACCCAAACCATACCCAAACCATACCAAAACCATACCAAAACCATAAATTTTATGGTTTTGGTATGGTTTTGATATGGTTTTAATATGGTTTTACTATGGTTTTGCTCCTCCGCTCTAGGAAAATCAATGGAAACCAATGAATTTCAATAAAAAACAACGGAATTCTATGGTTTTGGTAGCAGAACCATTGAAAAAACAATGGTTTTCTATGGTTTTCCTAGCGAAAGCAGCCAAATCCATTGATTTTCCTAAGTTTTCATCGGCCCGGAGCTGCAAACCATACCGAAACCATACCCAATCCATACCAAAACCATACCAAAACCATAATGCAAACCATACCTAAACCATAAACGAAACCATACAAAAACCTTAAATATTCCATACCTGCTTTTTGAGCCCAACAACCAAACCATAAATGCAAACCGTAAGCAAACCATATCAAAACCATAAAAGAAATTTCCCAGAATGCCATAATCTTATGCTACTTAGATTCTCACAACCTTAGACATTACTCTTGAAGCTCGGGGGTTTCCAACTTTTGGGCTTCTACTGTAAGCCCTCAGCAGAAACGCGCAAAAGGGCTCCGAGCTTCCCTGCAGGGTTGTGCAGATCAGGGCGTACAGAGGTTCGAAACCTTTCTTTGCCAGGGCATTCGGTATTGATCATGGGGGTTTTGGAAACACTACGGTTGATGATATAAACCCTGCACGACCCATTATAGGGAATATACAATAATTCCCATAGTTTCGGGTCCTTAAGGTAATGCAGGATTTAAATCATCAACCGTGGCACCAGGGTCTGAGAATTTAGGGTTTAGGCTTGAGGATTCCTGGCTTCGGATTGGTAGCAAAGGGTTCAGGGTTAATGAAGCCCCAACCTGACCTGAACCTAATCCCAATTTAAGTTAAGTTCCCATAATAGGGATCTGCAAGGCTTCCTTTAAGGGATCCATACGGGTTCCTTTAAGGGGTTAAGGGATTTTACACTCAAAGCCCCCAGAATCCAAACCGCCCAAACCTCAGCCCCCCAAGTGCAAAAAGGAGCAACCCCGAATGTTCTCCCGCTGCTCTGTCAACCCCGGTCAGGCCCCCCCAGCCGCCCACGCCCCGGCCTCAGTTTGACCTTTTTGGGTTCAGGGTTTGGGGGAAAATTCGGGCTTGAGGTCATATGGGAGTTTCCGAAAATAGGCGGTACCTTATTTGGGGGGCGCTTATAATAAGGATCCTACTATTTAGGGTACCATATTAGGGTCCCCTCTTTTGGGAAACTCCCAGAGGTTTGCCTGAAGCTGTAAACCCTTAACCCTGAACCCTCTAACGAGTTCAAGTCCGGGGGGTTCAGGGTCTTGGATCATACCTTTACTCTCCATTGTAGTTGCTTTTTTGGTTACCAGTTTTATGGGTAAGATCCTACAAGAGAGATTTTGGTTAACCCAAAAAAGGAACTACAATGGAGATTTTAGGTAGGTTGCACTCTCGAGTTTCTTGGGTTTGGGGCCTTCCGGTTGAGGGCCTAAGAATTTTCGGGTTTCATGGTTATGAGCTGCAGCGCTTTAGTGCTTCAATGGGCATTTGGGTTCGGAAGATTCGGGGTTCATATTTTACGGGGCTTAGGGTGTACCTGGACCCCAAAAGTATGTAGAATAAATAATAGCAGTTTATAGGTGTTGGGCCATTATTTTACTTACTTTTTGGGGTCTAGGTAGGGGTTTTAGGGCTTAGGGTTTCAAGCAATGCGGGGACCTGAGATCAGAACAAGGCGGCTGAGGCCCGTCGTTCTGCAGTTTCCAGTCGCATAAAGGCCGTTGGAGCCTGCACATCGTGTCCAGATTTTTCGAGTTTTGGGTGGCAGTGCTTTTTCCCAGAGAGCCCAATACCCCATAATTAAGAATATAGCTTAAATCACAATATAAATCCCGTTGTACTTTAAGGTATATTCCTTTCAGGGGCATTGGGCTCTCTGGGATTAGGATGTTCGCCTTGGGGCTTCTGGTGTTTAGGGCTTTCGGGGCTTGGTGGTTCAAGATTCAGGCTTTGGATGTTGTGGATCTAAGAACTTACCTTTGGTTAGTAGGGCATGAAAGAATGGTAGTAATAGTAGTTATAATTGTACCCCATTCCTCCCTTCCCTACTAACCAAAGGTAAGACAGGTAAGACAACTCGCTGCCCACCTGGCAAACCTAAGGCTCGGGAGCTTTTGTGCCAGGGGCGTGCATCATGCTCTTATCCCCTATACCCTAAACCCTAAACCCCTAAACCCTAAACCCTAAACCCTAAAACCCTAAACCCTAAACCCTAAATCCCTAAATCCTATTTGCCTGGCCTACCGTTGCAGCCCGGCCCTTGTCGTGGAGGGTTTTGGTCCGCTCGCCGGCCGTCGCCCCTGGCATGCCGTATGGCTTAGCCCACATTTGGGTAGTTGTCAAAATTATGGTCCCTGTTTGGGTCTCTAATAGAGTACGCCACCTAAGTTTTTAGGGTACCCAAAAAGGGACCCTAATTTTCACAACCACTTAGATCTTCAAGCGGCTCAAGGACACAGGCCGAAAGGCATGGTACTCTCGCGCCTTCAAACAGCTTACCTTGGGTTAGTAGGGAATGGAGGAATGGGGTACAATTATAACTACTACTACTACTACTACTACTACTACTACTACTACTACTACTACTACTACTACTACTACTACTACCGCTACCAGCCTTCCATTCCCTACTAACCAAAGGGTAAGGCAGTAGATCATCACCGGCGACTAGGGCATGGAAGCTTTGAAGCACTACATCCAGCACATTGCCCCGAGGGACCGTGGACAATGCAACCTCGGACGACCGATGAGAACGATCAAAGTGGAGACCCCTACCGGGCTATATAATGGCTAGATAATAGCTATTTTAAGGGTATATACCTAGGGGTCCTTGTTGAGGGTCCCTCCTTTTACCCTTGGAAGCGAGGTTGCTATGGCAACAAGATGGGGCTTCTCATCCGAAGCCTTCAATCATGGCGTGGCTTCCTCGAGCCTACCCTGGCATGAAGAACTAGGAATTCATGAAATCCTCTACGCACAGCCAAGAATTTGGGGTTTAGGGTTTTGGGTCTACAACCCAAAACTGTACAGCCGAGAATCCCTGAAGCCATAACCCTAGAATAGAAGCCCTAAAGCCCTCAAAGAAGGAAGCTCCTGGAAGCTCTTGTAAGATCCCCGTCAAGCATTTTCAGAAGCCCTAAACCCTAGGCCCCTAAACTCCAAACCCGAAGCCCTAAGCCCAGACTCCCCCGGGAGCCCTCCCAGCACTTTAGGAGATCTTCCCCAGAGAAAATGGCACATGTTCAGGCGCAAGGAGTAAAACAACAATACTTATCCTCCCCGACTCTTGGAACAAGGCGAGCCCCTAAACCCGACGGGTCTCGGAGAAGCTTGCGATGACCCGAAGATTTTAGGGCCTGTCAGGGTTTGGGATGATTTCTTTGGGTTTGAGAGTTTTGAAGCTTCAGGTAATATAGCGGGTAGGGATAGCCTGTAGCCGAAAAGACTACCTTTTTAAGGAACTATATAAACTATATATGGAAAGCATAATAAGGAGCCCTAAAAGAAGGTAGGTTTTTGGGCTCAGATTGTGGCAGGGGAGAGCATAATAAAGAGCCCTGAAAAGGTAGGTCTTTGGGCTCAGATTGTGGCCCAGGGATTTCCTAAACCCTAAACCCTAAACCCCAAAACCCAAAACCCTAAACCCTAAACCCTCAAGACAGGATAAATAGAAATTGTATACCGTGACAGCGCAGCTCCTACTTTGAAATACGGCAAAGCAGGGCAGGGCAGGGCAGCGCAGGGCAGGGCAGTCCCGCCCCTCCCCTCCCTCCCAAAAACCTTCAAAAATGGGGGTTGGTGTCCCCCCCTTCCCCCCCCCGCGGCCCCCCCTGTCCCCCGCCCCCTCAACCGACCGCCCCCTCCCCTTCCGCCCCCTTCCTCCCCCTCCCCCCCTGCCTTCCCTGCCCCCTGTTTGCGTAAACCTCTAAAGGGGTAGCTCTAACAGGTACCTACAGCAATGGCTGCATGCTCATACATATACATTCCGCTGCCCATTGGCTCACAGTGGTTTTACCATATTGAGACAAGACAAGCTCTCCTTGCGTAGCAAGACAAAACAACTACTGTCCGTGTGCAGGGCGCTGCCCTTTGATCCTTAGGGAATAAACTGGTCATACACCTCCTAACAAGGAGCATTTCCTTGTGGGTGTATCGGCTCAGTTTTCTGGTAGCGGAGCCCGGAAAGGGCCGCCCGCCTCCCAAAGTCCGCTACAGCGGTCGGCCTCGCCGAACGCTTAACCAAGCGGATAAGAGGCAGCACAATGTCGAGCTCGCATAGCGAAGCCGACGACAGTTCCCAATCCTCCGGGGGATATGAGAACGAAGAGACCTCCCAAGGTCCAGCCACTTATGTCGCACAGTCATATGCAACATCTGACCGCATGCTTGCATCATTAGGCATAACGCCCAAGATCGCGCCTGCCTATGATGGCACCACCTCGTGGTTTGAGTATGAACAGTTGATTGACGACTGGTGCGACATAACAACGCTGGATGACACCAAAAGAGGTCCGTCTCTCAAGACGAGGCTCTCCGGATTGGCCGCAGTACAAAAGGAATCACTGAACCGAGAAAGGCTTGCAGCCCCAGATGGAGTAGATTACTTCAAGAAGAAGATGCGTCCATTTTTCGTGAAAGGAGAACAGTACGTTTTCCTGTGGCGTTTCCTCGGCCTATTCAAGGCATGGAAGGGCAACCAAGACTTTGTGACTTGGATTGCCAAGTTTGAGATCGTGCTACAGCGCGTGAAAAACTCATGGATGGATCTCTTACCAGAGATAGCTCTGGAGGATGCCCATCCAGATTTCATGCAAGCTGTGCAGGCAGACCAAACCTTCTTGCGCATGCAGGATGCAGCCGAGAGAGACACATATGCCGCACGCTATTTCGAAACATGGAACAAGGAACGCCTTGACAATCATCGAAGAGCGTTTCCTCTGAACGATAATCTCCTAGCTCTCCTCTTCCTAGTGCAGTCCGACCTAAATGAGATGCAACGTGAGAGGTTGGTAACAGCATTGACCAACCAAGGTCACCGAATTGAGACCTACACGTACCCTGTGGTACGGCAGACCATGTTCGATCAGTTCTCAACGACCAGAACTGGTCTGCAGGATCCCAACATTCGGCACTCTTCTCACAAGAAGGACCGCCATGGAAGGAGAGACCAACGCCGTAAACGCGGAGGTCGAAACTTCCTCATCCTCGATCAGGGTGAATACGATGGAGTCGATGGATTCTGGCTCCAAGACGAAGACACCCTTGAGGAAGGCTTTCTTGCCGCCGAGGATGAAGAAGCTGTCTTCTGGACAGTTGATGACCATGAGGCCTTCGTTGCAAGGAGATTCAAAAAGGGAAGAAGACCAAGAATGCGTCCCGGATCACCGGGAAGAGCAAAGGGTGGCAAGCGAAAAGGACGTGGCCGTTTTAGGTCATACCGCGGAAAAGGGAGAGCCAACCAGGCAGAACATGATCCAACTGATTCCAGCTATTTCGGTAAAGGTAAAGGAAAGGAAAAAGGAAAAGGTGGAAAAGGCAAAGGAAAAGGAAAGGACAAAGGAGATAAAGGAAGCTCCTTCAAAGGCGCAAAGGCAAAAGGCAAAGGTAAGGATACAGCTAAGTCTGCCTCCTTACAAGGAGACCAAACTGGATCTCCACAGGCCTATGAGAGTTCCACCGCACCGAGCTGGGATTCATGGTATGAGGACAGTTATTATACTGACTCCAGTTGGAATTATGCCGCTTATGACGATCAAACGTCTTATACATACTATGCATCACAAGCCTCACGAAGAAAAACACGGAGAAAGAAGAGAAGAAATCAAGCAGGATCATCAGGTAGAGGCACAGATCCGAGCGCGCACCAAGAACCCGTGTTCAACTCATCAGTGAGTTACGTGCCCCAGGTCTTTGAACCATCCGAGGGGCAAGGTGTTGAAACTGCAACAGCGGTGTTTCCGTTGCAGCACACCGTCCTATCTGCTCTCACAGAGCGGATCAATCTTGATAAGAACCCTACCTTTGTCATACTTGACTCAGGTTGTACTAGGGCTATGGGTTCCCGCTATGCGGTGAACAGGCTTATCAAGGCCGTGAAGCAACGTGCCCCAGGCATGATTGATTTCACTTTCTCACCTTCGAACACGAAGTTCTCTTTCGCAGATAGTGAAACAGCTCTTATCAAGGAGCGTGTAACTCTATGGTTCAACACAACTCCAAGAAGAGATACAACCATAGAAGTTCTGGATCAGGGGAGAGTTCCCATTTTGTTCTCCATCGAACAGATGAGGAATCTAAGAATGACCCTCGAGTGTAGTCCCACAGCTGACCTAGCAACGTGTGAAGCTTTCGGTTTGTACAAAACCCCCCTTCCGATTAGTACCAATAACCATTTGGTATTGGACCTTCTAGGCTTCACTTCCACCAGGAAGTATCTCCCTAAGTCAGGTACGTCGTTCAGTGCGACGGAGACTGCTCTAGGAGCTAAGAAGCCAAAGGAAGAAAGAAGATCTTATACTAAGATCCCGGAAGGTCGCTGTCCAGCCTGCGCAGGACAGAAAAAGCCTCATACGTTCCTCAAAGGTTGCGACAAAGCACCTGAAGGAGCAGCTGATCCACCACCGAAGGGCATTCCAGGTAAGAAGAAGCCTCTTCCATCTGATCCGGCAGAATCATCTGCCAAGAAACCTGATCCACCAGAACCATCTGGTGATGCTCCTGAGCCTTCCGAACCATCGGAACCATCATCAGGCTCTAGAGACAAACCTGCAGAATCATCTGCACCGCACGAACCTCCAGAAGAAGAAAGACTTGAGGTTCCACCTGCGAAGACAAAGACTCCAAAGGGTCTTAAAAACCTTCTGAAGAAAACCCGCAAATATGCGGTCAAACCTCCTGTTGAGGAGAAGTCTATGGTCCCAGGAGCTGATGACGGGACGGAGGTAAAGACCGCTTGAGTCAAGAGAATACCCGGCTCCTGGTACAGACTCACCTACAGGTGAAGAGATTGTCGCAGAACCATCGCCATCTCTTCCCATTGCTCTTCGCAGGATTCATGAGAAGCTTAAGGACCCTGTAGAACTCTATAAGCTTCACCTTAAGCACCGTCATATGAGTACGGATCAGTTCAAGCGACGCACGAAAGCCTTACAGATCCCAAAGGAGATATATGAGCTATATGACCAACTGGTCAAAAAGTGTTCAGCCTGTCAGGAACACGTGAGAGCTCCTTCAAGAGCGAAGATTTCCGGTTTAAGATCAGAGACTTTCGGTGATCTCACCTTCGTAGATCACGGTGAGCTTCCAATTCCCGGCAAAAATAGTCGCTTGATATTTCTTATTCTCTATGACGGAGCAACAAACCTGTTGACTTCCGAAGTAGTCCAGGATAAGGAAGAGCATACTACAATGTCGATTATGAATGACTATTTTGAGAAATTTCAGATCAACCCAAGGGTTGTAGTTGGAGATCAAGCATTCATGACTCCAAAAATGGAGGCTTATTACAATCGGCAGAATATCAAGCCTGTAGCAACAGGACCTGGAACACCATGGCCCAACAGGGCCGAAGCTGCTGTAAGATTGCTGAAGCATCAGATTAAGATCATACTTCAGATCCTGAAGGATGGTGACCCGCAGTATAACGGAATCACCATGAAGTATGGCAACCTCGTTCGACAAGCATGTTTGGCAAGAAACTCTTCGATTACCTATGGAGGAGTTACTCCTTTAGAAATGGCCTTTGGTAGGCGTCCTCGAGATGTTATAACACCAGAGAACGCTGATCCCAATCAGTTGACAGGTAATCCAACTGATACGGAAGTCACTGCGAGAGCCATTAAGGAGCTTGCCAACAGGGCTTACCAAGAGGCACGCCAATCTGATGATCTGCGCAGAGATCTTGCGGCCAGACTGTCAATGACCGAAGGACCTTTCTCTTTGGGAGATAAGGTTTTCTACTGGTCAGAGGATAAGTCTAAGATTGGATCAACTGGGTCCAAACATGGATCTTGGCTAAAAGGAAAGGTGATCTCCGAACTCGGAGGATCCATGGTAGGTGTGGATCTTGGAACACGCATCGTCCGCGTTAATATCTCAAAACTGAGGAAAAATTATGACATAACATCTGATGTGGAGATTCCTCTCGCGCCTGATGAGGAAACTCTGACGTCAGAAGGTTCTGACCACGCAAGTTGCATGGTCACCTTTGATGCTTCCCTGCAGTCGACAGACCTAACGGTTCCGCATCAAGAGTGTCACTGGCAGGTCACCAGCACTGGGAAGATTGACTTCCTAGAACTCTACGGTGGATCTCCCCGTATGAGTCACAAGGCTGCCCTGTCAGGTCTGCGAGTAGGTCAGCCAGTCGACTTGCGTAGTGGTCTAGATCTTGAGCAACCGCAAGGTCGCTCCAATCTTCTTAGGATCATCAAGGAACAAGAACCTACTATTATTGTTATGTCACCCGATCACTCTCAGTGGTCTAGCTGGTACTCACAGTGGAAGAAAGGCTCTGCCAAGAGACTTTCTGTTTTAAAATTCTGTGAATCGGTCGCAGACCACCAAATGAAGCTCGGACGTTACTTTGTTCTTGAGAACCCATACTACAGCAGGCTCTGGTCTTCACCAGAAGCAAAACGCCTGTTTTCCAACCGCAAGATCAGCTATGAGGTCTGTAACCTACAAGCCTATGGCATGAAAGATCCAAAAGGATACTATGAATCGAAATCCTCGATTTTCATGCACAACCTGCCACCGCAGGTTCTAACTCCTCTCCAGAGGCATTCTGCCAAAACGAAATCTCCAACATCTCCACCAGGAGACGAAAAGGGTATTCAAGGCTACGGTCTTAAAACGAAACTCGCACAAGTGTATCCTTATGAATTCTGTGAGACCTTTGCCTCGTGTTTGGCAAGATTCCTGAAGAGAGATACATATGCATCTCATCTTTCTTTAGTCACAGACATACTAGGATACTCTGGAGATGAATGCCTCCAGGGACTTTCGGAACTTCTTGACCAAGAGTATTCACTTTTGACAGCAAATCCTCTCAAGGATTCCAAACTCCTGCAAGATCCGAAAATCAGATCACTTGTTGCTAGAGTAAATTCCTTATCGAGTAAAACTGAATTACCATTGCATCATTCCAAACCATCACCGTCCCTTGATGCCTTGGTGTCAGACATTACTCGCCTTAGATCAAGACTCTTACCAGGGTCTGGTTTCGAACAGTGTACTCTATACAGAGGTACATTTGGAACAGTCAAAGCACTTACCAGTGTAACTGATGGCGTTCTTGTCTTCTGGAACAAGAAGAAGCCCAATTCGACTATGACGTGTTGCTTGCCGCACCAGGTTTCCTGGAATAAAGTACACCCATCAACCTTCTCGGGGGTGCTCTTCCAGATGACAGGCGGCAAGACTTCACCGTCCGTGCGAACACCGCCGGATGTTATCATGTCGGACGAAGAGGTTTCGCCGTCAGACCCGTCAGAACCCATGAGCACTAATCGCTCACGGATCACATCTGACGATGTCTCTATGCCGGAACCAGATCAGCCGATGCCTCCCGGCACGCCGCCGTCGCGTCCTCCTCCTCCCATACCTCCACCGCGACTACCGGCCGTTTCCTCCGATGAGCCCGTGGCTCCTGCTCGGGCTAAGCCTCGCGTGCATCCGCCTCCTCGCGTTCCGTCTCCTCGGCGTCTGGGGGGTGATGTGTCGCCAAGGTCTTCATCGGAAAGGAAAGTTTCGCCGCACAAACAGAAATCACCTTCACAGGTGCCGACACCAAAACCTAAACCGAAGGCACATCCACAGGGACCCATTCTTCCGTTACAACAAGATGAAGAAGATTCTGAAGAAGAACTGGTCCCGGACGACCCCGGACAACCGTCCGCTCCTCCTCACACCTCTGGTTCACCAGAACCGGAGAGCGATGCCGAGTCAGAAGACACAAGGTATTACTCTGATGAGGAAGGTGACCTGGTCGTAGATGAGAAGGACTGGATCCTTCTCACAGAAGAACAGAAACTGTGCAGTAACACAGGTTCTTTCTCCATGCCTCGGTACATGCATGGCGGACCCGTAGACATCAGAGAGGTAACATCAAGAGTGAGGTCAGACCGAACACGGTATAAACCCACCAAAAGGTTCCGATCTGACATCCGTGAAGAGTATGATCTTCTCACGGAAGAGGACAAGGCCTTATCCCTAAGTTCCCCCAGGAACTCAGCAAATCTGACCCAGAAGGCACAACGGAAGGAGGCAACCGCCAAAGAAAAGCGTGAGATGAAGAAACAGTTTGATGAAGCGAAAGCAGCAGAATATCAGAGCTGGCTAGACAATGATGTCTTTGAGCTCGTCGATACACGGAAACTCGGAAACATCCGAAATTATGTCACTGGTCGATGGGTCCTGACTCTAAAAAGAGATAAGGACGGAAACTTCCTTAAGTGCAAGGCCCGATGGGTCCTAAGAGGTTTCCAGGATCGACAAAAGGACATACAGCAAACTGATAGTCCTGCTGCGAGTCGCCCAGGTTTCCGCTTAGCGATTCAACTAGCAGCTAACAAGCTGTGGAATCTGACACACATCGACCTAAAGACTGCTTTTCTGCAGGGTGAAGCCTATGATGAGTCGAGAGACATAATCTGTCAGATTCCTCCTGAAGCAGGTTATCCTCCCTACATTGCAGCGAGGATGAAGAAACCCGCTTATGGACTTAACGATGCACCTCGAAGATGGTGGAACATCGTTGATAAGGCACTCCTGTCTTACGGCCTGGTGCCAACCCGTGCGGATCGCTGTACATATGTTCTGTATGGTAAGAAGTCTGCAACAGCAGATGCTGAGATCAAGAAGTCTCAGCCAAAGACCATGGAATCAGCGATTGACTATCTCCTAGATCCCATAGCAGGCAACAATGCCAAGGGTAGACAGGTACATGGAGTAGTCTGTTTACATGTAGATGACCTGTGCATGGCCGGTGATGACACCTTTCGTAAGGCCGTGATTGAATCGATCAAAAAGGAGTTTGCAGTCGGTTCTGAAGACACGAACGATATTATGTTTGTAGGACAGAGATTAGTCTGGAAGGATGCTACAGCATCGGTACCAGCACATATCTCAGTAAATCAGAACCTAGCTGTTGAAGCTCTAGAGGAAATTGTTTTTGATAAGAAGCTCAACAATGAGCAACAATGCACACCACAGCAGCACACTGCTTACAGAAGTGTTTTAGGACAGATCAACTGGCTACAAAGCCGGACTCAAGCTCACATCTGTTATCGCTTCAGTCGGTGTGCGAGTAAGGCTGCCAAGCCTACTATCGGTGATATTCGAGAATTGAACAAGCTTGTTAGGATTTTGAAGTCTACTGAAGTAG
Organism: Symbiodinium sp. CCMP2592; assembly: GCA_905221615.1. Classification (NCBI taxonomy): domain Eukaryota; class Dinophyceae; order Suessiales; family Symbiodiniaceae; genus Symbiodinium; species Symbiodinium sp. CCMP2592. Next base: position 8,731 of record CAJNDT010000646.1, on the reverse strand, counting down.
AACTGCGTTTTTGGCCGCTGAAAGGAAATCTCAGAATCCTCGGTTACCCTGATGCTTCCTACAGGAACAATGATGACAAATCATCTCAGAGAGCACATGTTATTTTCCTTGCTGAAGATCGAAATTCAAAGCTAAAGGGAATGAAACAATCAGCAGCAGCTGCTTCTTCCAAGAAGAACGATTTCTCTGAATCCTCTATTAAGGAAACATCCTCGAGAGGTAGCCTGGTGGATTATGAGTCTCACAAGATTACGACAACCACAATGTCCACAACAGTGGCAGAGCTTAACGCACTGATGCGTTGCTTTGGTACTTGCCTGTTCCTCAAGGGACTTTGGGCAGATCTCTCATCAGAGACCGTACCCATACATATCAGAACAGATGCGAACAATCTTGTGACAACAGCAGGCACGACACACCTTCCAGAGCAGAAGGAAACTCACCACCTCATTCAGATGCTTCGTAAGGAATCCAACTCTGGATCTTTAGATGACCTAGCTCATGTAAGCTCGAAGTACTGCCTAGCTGATGCATTAACAAAGCACTCGGCGCAACCTGATGAGCTTATCAAGGCTCTGGAAACAGGGAATTTACCAGAAACAGACATTCATCCACCCTTCCGTGAACTTCTTCAACATAAAGCTTTCACTGTTCGGTGGATCATAGACAATCTCAAGAATGCCGCCACAGCGGTAGCCTTCCTTGGAATTGATATCTCAACAGAGATTTACCGATTATTTTACTGCCAAGGAATATGGTGGTAGTCTCGTTTGCTGGTAGCACAACCATGTGCTGGATTTTCTATTTAGACTGTTTTCCGTCTAAAAGAAAATTTGTGTCTGCGAGCTGCGTTTTCATTAAGATCGGACATGTTCATGAGAATTATATGTTCTGTATCATCCGCAGCCGCTTTCAGCCTCGAGCCTCACAGCAATCAGCCTTTCGGGCTAACCAAGCGTTCCTGATCCTGTTTGGTCATTGTGCCGTAATGAGCACACGATCAAACTTCCGTAGCCGTGATGGACACGCCCTACCCAGGGCAGTGCAGGCCTACCATGAGCGACATCCACACATGGATAGCTCGTACCCCGAGTCTCGTCGGGAAGCATCACGTCGAAACACCGAACACGGTGGACACCGAATTCACAAACGTGAGAAAAATCACGAGCCTCAATTCATCATCATGGGTCACCAACAGGTGTTCAATCCGCATCCAAGAGATCTTGCTCAATTGATCTCACGATATGGCCATGCGAGTGGAGCAAGGCTCACTCTAAACTCCAGACATGGAGTCAGGCTCTACGAAGGAGTCCTTCAAGGACCATGGGACAACAGTCCCCTTGTATACTGGGATAACAACGTCGGTAATCACGCTCGTGATCCACGCCAGTTCTGTACGATGCTTGCACATCACCTTCAGACAGGCCTCCCACCGGAGGTAGAACAATGTGTGAGCCTTGATGGATCCGGAGAATATGACTATTCCTCCTCAGTGCCAAAACTGGCAGATGTAACAGGTCTCTCACCAGAGATGTGCTTCCACATTCTTTCCAAGACCAACAGAGTCGGAAGGTGGTTGGCACACTCAACAAGACACCTTCAGAACCAGCGCCCAGATCTCTTTGCTGGCCAACACAATTATCTTCTGGACATGTTCAAGTTGGCCGATGCAGAGCTCGCACAGTATACACCACAAGAGATCGCGCTTGGTGTCCTCCTCAACACTAAGTCTAGGTTTGTGGTCACCATGGTTTATAACAAGGATGGCAAGGCCGAAACCACAGATGCCGCCGTTAACATCCCACCGGATGCAAATGTGTTGACCATGAGCAAAATTTTCCTTTCGGCAGTGGGAGGACACGGTTCACGACGAACTCTACCAAGAGCTGAAGAACCAGATCCTGAAGAAGAGAGACCAAGGTCACACATGACCATCTCAGACTTCATGGCAACGGGGAGCAATCCAGTGCAGTCCCGTGCACAGCGTCTCTCCACTAACGCGCCGAGGCCCGTCGGCATGGAGGATTTTGTTCGACAGAACAACCCTTGTTACATCATGCATGCCACGGACCTACAGGCATTATCCTCAATCCTGAGGCACGGTCTGGTACCATCAAACCTCCTAGCGCAGGTGGTTACAGCACCAGATTTCCAAGCTCTCGTGAATGAAAACAGTCGTTCCAACAGGGACACTGTTCAGTTCTCAACGCTAAACCTGGCGAATCCCAATCCGACCATGTTGCGTGCCAATAAGGCACTGCTTCTGGTATTCGATGCAAATAACGTAGTGAACGAGGTCACAAACCTGTGGCAGTCGCAAGTAGGGATGTTTGCTACACCAGATGTAGTGCATGCCCGTACTCTTAGCGCCGTATTCGCACCCTCTGAAACACTCTGGGTATCATCGCAATACGATGAGCTCAAGAGCATCGGACCATGGTGGGCAGACCATTGCTCCGAACAGATGCCGTCAGCGACTTACGAGTCGAAGAAATGGTGCGCAAATTACGGCCGAGAAATCGAATCGGCACTTCGAAAAGTGGCAAGGCGAAATCTGCCACCAGAGCCTCCCAAGGCTAGATCTTCTCACAAGAAGTCTTTTTCTCTGCCAAAGACAGAGGCTGACACAGCTCCAAACCTGGAGCAAACCGCTTCTGCAGGTGAGGTACCTCCGAAAACGGAGACTACTGCAAAGGAGATCCATCCGAGATCCAAGCTCGCCCGGCAGGCCGAGGCTGACAAGGATCCGGACAGTCTTATGGGACAGCTCTGGAACTCCGACGGCACCAGAAGCGCCACCGAAGTTCTTAAGATAACGACAGGTCACAAACCTCCAGAACCTGTTCAGGATACTTCCGCCAACGTAGTTCCTCCCAAGGAAGAATCTTCTGGAACAGAGACGGAACCTGAGGAACCGGATCCTAACCAGGATCGTGACGAAGAATCAGACGATGAGTCGGCATCAAGCGAAAAGAGCTCAAAATCTTCGTCATCCTCAGAACTCCGAGTTGATGTTAATCCGTCTCACAAGACGAACTCTGCACCTGCAGCGTCGGAGGAGAAGAAAGAATCTCCCACGGAAGAGATCACAGAGAAACTTAAGAAGGTCAAACTTGACCAACCAAAGCCTGAAGCAGAATATGTTCAGAGTTCAGACGAAGAGCCACAGAAACCAAAATCTCCTAAAAAGGAGAAGGAGAAATTCCTAGTTCTCTTCGATCCTGAAACAGAAAGTTATTATCGAGTCAACAGAAGCAAGCTCAACCTCGAATACGAGGAACCTGCTGATGAGGAAGATCTCGTAAGAGAACATGAGCGCATCAGCGCTCGACTTCGAGAAAATCGCAAGCACCGAATCTCGAAGTCATCGTCTAACCCGGCTATGCAACAGGAAATGAAAGAGAGAATCTGGGTTAGTCGATGGAATCGAAAAATCCGAAGTCCACTCATGATCAAGGATTCTGAGGCTCCTGACGAAGAGGAGTGGGACAGACCCAGAGATTCGGCATCTTCCTCCTCTGCACCTCCTACCAAGGAGAGATTTGTAGGAGTACGCAGGACAGCCATGAGTCTTAACCAAAGGATACGGCTGATGACACGACCAGATAATCCTCTCTGCGATCTTTGCAACCAGCCTACAGGCTATTTTTGCTATTCCTGTGGTACGATTGTATGTGCAGACTGTCGACTTACCCCACAGGGTAAACAACAGATGTGCGAGTGCATCTTGCCAATCGATTGCCTCGAGACCTCTAAAGTGTCAGCAGGAATGATCTCAGAAGAGCGTCAGGTTTTATACGAGGCCATCCTCACACATGAGGACGTAGATTTGGCAGTCCAGAAAATCAACATGTATTGCGACCACGCAAGGAATTCGTTCATGAGAGCCCATCCAGGCGTTGATCCATGTAGCTTTGATGATATTAGGAATAATCCTCCTAATACTTACACCAGCTCCACAGAGGCTCCAACCCTGGAGGAATACAAGAGCATCAACAAGGGTCACATCAATATCAAGGACTCCAGAACAAGCCACCCGGCGTCTTTTCTCTCTCTTACTGGCTACGAAGACAAACTGGTGCTCGACGCACATTACGAGATAGTTCGTAATAGGATGGCCGGTGTTAACGAAAAGAGAGAACACATAGAGGGCTCAAACCCAGACAGCGTATCACTAAGCCTAGTGGTATGCAACTGGGGAAATATGGATCGAGCGCCGGTGCCAGCAGGGAATCCCAAAAAGAAACTCAAACCTGAGAAGGGATTCGATTACCACCCTCTTATTGACATGTGCTTCAACAATTCAGCACATATTACCCTCGTACTCGAGGCAGGAGCACTTGCGTCAAAGTATTCGATCGCAACCATGCGACAACATGAATACAGAGGGATGCTAATCCATTCTCCTCCCAAGGAGCCTGAGGCACCCTCAATGTATATTGGAGTCAAGGGTGACCCAACAACAGACATCTCTCTCGTCCACCACTTTTACCGTCACCGAACAATGAAGCCTAAGGCTGGTGGTCCCAAGAAGCGACTGTGGGCATGCCACGGTGCGGTATGCCGCCTCACCTTTGGGTACCACAGTACCATCAAGGAGGCAAAAGAATGGGTCCACCCATATTCCGGCCAGAGGATGACGAGAGATGAGTACATGAAGATTATCGGATATGACCCTCTCAAGGGTAAAAATCCTGACAAGGATGGACCCACTGATGGCTCTTACCTCTCACCAGAGGCGTGTCTGACACTGTCGGACCTCGACCCTTCGCCGGTTCTCTGTGAATGGAACGGCCATGTCGAGGGTGATGAGCCACCAGAGGAAGACTTTGAGTCATACGCAGAGATCTTCTCACAAGAAGCATCAAACGATCTTGACGAGATGTGGTGTACAAAAGGGCCTTACAAGGTCATCACCATCGCGATCGTCCATTTCAACTCATACATGACTCATAAGGAAGAACAGAGGCGCGAACTGGTGAACGCGTTCCTCAACGAGGTTCTCCCTTTCAAACCGGATGTAATTGCGGGGGATCTCAATAATATTGCGTCGAGGCTCACCTTAAAAGGTGGAGACGTTCACCCGCGAAACGGTTTGTTTTCTCTATACCTGGAGAAGAAACTTGCAGCATTCAACAGAATAGCAGGAAGGCACTCACAAGTGCGACACCTCTGCTTGAACAACTCTGACCAGCACAGACTGGCACGTGCAGATCGTCTACCGCCGGACCCGGCGAAGAAAGTTGCTGACCTCGACTGTATCAACAGTTATATCCTTGACTGGAGTAAAACGCCGCACACGGCGTCACCTAGTCCAAGAGATGCTACACCTGCCGCCGAAAGAACATACTGGGAACGAGTCTCAGATATGTGGCAGGACATGAACCGAAACAGGGATATCGATATCCGTCTGTTTGTCTCAGTCAAGCAGTACTATTCAACTTTTTCTAACCTTGACCTGTGGTTGAGTCCCTCTGACAAAGATTGGCACAGCCCTTTGGGCTTCACGATACAACCAATCCTTACAAAAGGGAAACACAACCGGTCAGATGCCCAGGTTCAGAAGATCGCTGACAAGCGACAGGCTTACAAGCAGCGTAATGCTGAATACTGGGATTACAAAGACTCATTTATGTATTCATCTGGCAACAGCTGGTACGACAGACAGCAACCACAAGGTAGCTATCACAGATATGGAAGATTCTGGGAAAGGCCACAGCCTGAACGTCCCAGCGAGCCTGAAGGCTCTCCTCCAAGAAGGAGCCAGGCATCATCGTCCTCTTCACAACAAGATCTACCAAGATCGAGATCCAGACCTCAGAGAGCCAGTCTTGTTGACAAGCTCAACATGTCTTTAGAGGAACTGGACACACTTGAGGAACAACAAGAGGAAGAACATTTGATCCGTGAGATGGAGAGTGTTATTGAAGAGCACGAACGAGAAACATCAAACCTGATGTCGGCTCAAAGAGATGAAGACGAACAGGAGGAAGAATCTTCCAGTCGCAGAAGAAGAAGGAAGTCATCGCGACCGCCGTCTGCTCCGAGCAGCAAGGCACTCCGAACAGCTGCCACAGCAGCAGGGTTGTCGAACTGGTTCGGACACCCTAATCAAGGCGGTGCAAAGGGAGAGTCTATCAAGACTGATGAACCTTCACTTCCAAACTCACTAACCAGTGAGCAAGACTTCTCCGTCTTCAGCATCGCGTGGAATGTGTTTCTGCTGCTAATGGGCCTACACTGGATGTGGAAGCAGCTCACCAGGGCTCCCATCAGATGTATGGACCGCCAACAATCAAATGCAAAAGCAGCAGCGAAACGACCACCACCATTTCTCGAACCCGAGAATGAACCACAGACGCGTGAACCTTTAGGACCCAACAGGGTCAATTCTGGAGAAACAACGGATTTGCGACCTGTGTGGCACACTTCCCGAAGCGAAGTCTACCATCTTTCAGACAGCTGTTACCAGCTCAAGCAAGCAAAAGATGTTTCAAAGAAGGTGCTGTGTAAAACCTGCCTCCAGGCAGTACAAGTTGCGGAGATTCGCAGGAACGATCCTTTTCAAAGAGGTGATACACGATCACGTGGCACCGAAAGGGACATTGAACGGTTTCAAACCTATGACGATGCAAGTACTACTCCTCATATGAGGCAATTATTCAGTGATGCATTGCATTCACAAATGGCCGAAGAAGCCATGCAGATTACCTATACATCAATCCCTAAGGGATCCTCGGCAAGAGCCAGAGGTACATCTGCACTCGCAAGTGCCTCATCGTCGTCAGTGCCCAAGGCAATGCCACCAGTGCCTAACAAGGCAAACATGTCACCTCCACCTAAGACTCCTCCGCCAAAGGCGAAAGGAACAGTACCTTCAGATCCTCCGAGACCAAAAGGTCCTACCAGAAGAGGAGGTCAAAATCGGCGCATTCAACGAAAAGCAGCTAGAGAAGCCCATAACAGTGGACTCTGCAACCATGCAGACGCTGCACTTGGCGAAGCCAATCAAGGCCAGGCCATTAACACTATGTGCCGAAACATGGCAGTAAGACACGTCAGCTCTATCGATGCAACGGTAGAAGCAGCCGAGCAGTTTACACAACGCGTGCAACAGCACGTAGAAACATATGATGAAGAGGAACCGTGGAGCACGGAGTTTCTACCAGTCGTGGAAGTCCTATTCAGGAACTTGAGCAGCGACGAAACAACTGTCATACATGACAATCATACGGTAACTATGCCTATTGAGAAATATCTCGACCTCCTCAGAATCGCACAATCATTGCGAAACTCTATCCAGAGAGACAAGGAGGAAAGAAAGGATCATCTTGACACCATCCAAGATACTCTATCCAGAGTGGAAATCCTTCTAACAGCACTGAAGGACTCAAAAACAGTCTTCAATCAATTGGTCCATTCCTCACTAGAGATAGAGCGAAGACATAAAAACCTCAAAAATGTCCTTGAGACACTTTTTGACGACCAAAGCTCTGAGGAAGACCAGTCAGAATCTGACCATGAAGAAGTCCTAACTCCTTCTGCAGCACAGTACTGGAACAGCCTTCATGCCCACGCCTTATCTCCCTCAGGAGATGAAAGTGAAAGATCATGGGCGTCCTCAGACGGACAGCTTGAAAGAAGAAGGGCCGAACGGGCAAAGGCTAAGCAGCCACAACCGGCTAAAGCCGAGGCAACTCCAATCAGCTCACAAGCTGCACCAAAGGCCGAGCCAAAGGCGACTACATCCAACCATGGATATGACACTGCAGACGCCGCCTTCACCAGGGCTGAGAACAGATTACTCGGAATCTTTTCAAGTTCCGAAGAAGATCACTCAGACCCGGATGAACCACATCCGAACGTCTATGCTCGAGCCTATGATCCAAACCTGGATCCAAATCTGAGATAAGGAAAATCTCAGAGTTTCACAACAGTGACTCACAAGGCTCTAACAAGAGCACAGTGAAGGGCTGCATAATTCGATAGAAGAACATTACCAGACCTGATCCTGTACAGACGATCTCTCTGACCAATGTGCATGAAAGAGTTCAAAAGGAGTGATTTCAAGAGTGACTTCAACAGTGTACTTCAGTGCTATACCTAGCATAAACAATATGCTGTTTTTATCATGAGTCCAAACTCCGCAACTGTGACAGTGGGCATAATAGTATATGTGTGAATGTGCGGCCATGCTTCCGGTAAAAGAAAATTAGTGTCTGTTTGTTTGCGTAAACCTCTAAAGGGGTAGCTCTAACAGGTACCTACAGCAATGGCTGCATGCTCATACATATACATTCCGCTGCCCATTGGCTCAAGTGGTTTTACCATATTGAGACAAGACAAGCTCTCCTTGCGTAGCAAGACAAAACAACTACTGTCCGTGTGCAGGGCGCTGCCCTTTGATCCTTAGGGAATAAACTGGTCATACACCTCCTAACAAGGAGCATTTCCTTGTGGGTGTATCGGCTCACCCCCACCCTGCTCCAGCCAGCCGCCACGCTTATCCTCAGCCTGGATGGGGTCAGGAGGTGCAGCCGCCACGCTTGTCGCTGAATAGGGTACGCTTATCGTGCAGCCGCCACGCTTATCCTCAACCTGAATGGGGTCCGGAGGTGCAGCCGCCACGCTTGTCGTGCAGCCGCCACGCTTATTCTCAACCTGAATGGGCGCAGCCGCCACGCTTATCCTCAACCTGAATAGGGTTCGGAAGTGCAGCCGCCACGCTTAT